>PVKE010003909.1:0-68446 GCA_004027555.1 Craseonycteris thonglongyai
GGAGGGCCCAGAGCAGTCTCCATAGTTGTACATCATCAGTTTTCAACATGGTTTCATTCCACACAGTTGGGTGGGGGGCCACGCAGGGTGGAAACCAAATGGGGGGCCTCCCTCATGGAAAGCACATCCCCACATGCTGGGGGCTGAACTGGGGGTCTCCCACATGGGAGACACACCCCAGTTTAGCACATGGGTCCACACGGGCCTGCACTGGGATTCAATCCTCAGACTCTGGGGCTGCAAAGCGAGGGTTTAACCCACTGAGCCATCCCGGCTTCCCCAGTACTTGTACTGTTTTTAACTCCAGAAATAATATTAGTTGCATTTTATTCATTTGAACTATGACCACTTAACCAAATCTTCATGTCTTAATCTTTTTTTTGTTTGTTTTTGACAGAGAGAGAGAGAGAGATACAGAGACAGAGAGAGATCTGAACTGGGGAAACTCCCCAGTTCAGCACATGGGTCCACATGGGCCGGGGCCGGGATTTGATCCTTGCAAAGTGAGCGCTTAACCCACTGAGCCATCCCGGCTTCCCCAGAAATCTTCATGTCTTAAAGCAGGGGTCTCCAAACTATGGCTGGCCCGCGAGGCCCTCTCATCCGGCCCGTGGAGACCTTTTTATCTGAATAAAATAATATTAAATAAGTAATTAAATACAACATCTATGCTTTGATTCTTTTTTATTTGGACCTCAAGTGTGTAGTCGGCCCCAAACTTCTGTTTTACTCATAGTTTACTGTTAACTGATAGTTAATGCGGCCTGTGGGCTGAAAAGTTTGGAGACCCCTGTCATAAAGGAAGACATAATACATTAAAATTAGAGTATGTCTGTCTGTCTATCTCTATCTATCTATCTATCTATCTATCTATCTATCTATCTATCTGAGAAATCTTCTCTATTCACCTAGTCTTAATCTTAATTTAAGAAAAGTCCTAGGAAAAAGCAAAAATGAGAAATGTAAACAATAAAAACTTATCTTGAGGGAAAAGGAAAGAGTACAAAGTAACAAAGGGATACTTGCCAATATGTTTGACAACAGAAAGCAAAACTTATTGTTTGGTATATATTTCATTTCAATCATAAAACATATGTTGTGATAGGAAAAAGTTTAACCAGTTATGGTCTATGTTGGTGGATCAATAATAGCAATGGTAACAAGTCCCTTGCTGGCTGGAGCAGATGAGCTACTAAATCTAGTGGGGAGAAAAAAACAAAAAAAAGGAATAGGCATATGATAATAAAATGAGGGAGAGGGAATATTCTTGAGTAGATCCAACATCCTGTGATTTGTATGGTGGGGATTCTAGACCTTGTATCTACCTATCTCTAAGTGGGTGCTTGATGGAGGCGGTGACTGTCGTTGGATAACCATCTCGCTTGGTTACAGGTGTCCTCTCTCACTGGAGCTGTGCACAAAGGTTAAGAACCTCCTTCTTGCTAAACCCAAAGGTTGAGCTCTCCTTCCTTCCTAAAGCCCTGACTTTGACTTTCAGAACATACCACTCTTCTAACTGGTCTCATGCCTTTCCATTGTTCAGCCTTTCATTTTGTGCTGTGGGTGCTTTTCTTCATACTCCTGCACTGAGGGTTTCCCCCCTAAACCCTTGGTCTTTCTTTTTCTTTCTACCTACTTACTCCTAATACTGTTAATGACTCCCAAATCTGCATTCTGAATCCCAACCTTTCACCCATGCCAGAGGCTGCTATTTCCAACTGCTAATAAACATTATAATTTGTACATTCAACTGTCACAGAAAACCAAAGTAACCCCAAAGGGAACTCATTTTGCCCAATTTCTACCTTCCAACAATTGGCTTTTTTATCCAACAACTCTAGCAATGTTAATGGCTTGACTTTTCTTCTGATCTAAAACACTGGAATCATCCTTGATTCTGCTCCTTCACCTCTGATCTGAAAGCTGCTACAAATTCCTTTCACTTTCTCAAATGAAAATTTTCTCCACCATCCTCACTGCTAACAACCTGAAAGAACCCCACTTCAGCCTGTATTGCTGCAACTGGGCCTGGACAACTGCCTTTACTCTTATTTCCTTTAAATGCATGCTTAGTGTTAATATTATTACCAGAAAAAAAAAATCCTAAAATATCACTTTCAACATCTTTTCCCCTTCTCAAGAAACTACAATGACTCCCTGTCATAAATCATATCAGTCCCCAAGTTCCCAGCTCCATCATCTGACTCTACTTTCCCCATTCAAGTTCACTTCCCATCTCTCTCCCTACCACTCTCTAAAGTTAAAATCTTTTTGTTTTCCCAGTAAGCTATTTTCTACCTGTCCCATCCCCTCCCTCCTACCACCAAACTATTTGGATTTGCTTCTATCACATTTTTTCTACTAACAGAAATGGGGACTTGGAAACTTCATTGGGTACCTGCTAAAGACCATTATTAGTCCAGTTGTAGTAGATAAGGATTTGTAAATAGGAGAAGCAGCAGCTACCAATGGACAGGTACATGGGGGCTGAATAATGAAGACCCCTGAGGGCAAGTGTGTCACATATATTTCTCTTAAGAGACTTAGCTCTCAGGTAAAAACATTGCAACAATCATAAAATCACAATAAAGCACAAGCAAGTAAAACAAAATACCAAGGTCTCCCTCGAGCCCTGTGAGCACCACGTATGAGATTTGTAAGAACAAATACTTCCTGCCAGGGGAATTTGCCACCATGTCCCTCAGATGAAAGCAGTTCCTTTGCTTTCAGAAATTTAACAAGAGGTTCAAAGGCAAGGCCGCAACAAGCTCTGCTGAACCACTTCTCTAACAAAGGTCGGAAAGGCTTTTTTTCAGTTGCCCAAAGCAACCTGTGCCAACCTGGAATCTTCATTATTGGGGATTTTTGCAATTAAAGAGCTGTATTATTAAAGTTATAAAAATTGGTGCTTCTGACCAGAATACCATTTTAATATTGAGTTAGTAGAAGCAAATAAGTCTGTGAAATGGGTCAGTTAAAGCTTAGGTAAAAATCTGTGAGGAAGAAGGAAAACCACAGATGACAATCAGTTTTCTGATAAGGTCTCAGCAGTCCTGTCAAAGTATTGCTCAAAAACTAAAGAGGTGTTTACAGATCCTGTGAGGAGATTTGCAGGGAGTCTTCTTGAGGAAGGAAAGGGAGCTGACCTGGCATAGCACTGGCAGGTCAGCTAGAAACATCTGAAATCAAATACTGCCTATTTCCTGAGGCAAGGGAGTAGCGCAGTTGCTACCCAAGTTATCCAAGAGAATAACAACAGTGCCCACTTATCAAGGGCTCTGGGCCAAGCACTGTGTGCTAGGTGTTTCCTTCACATTATCTATTTAATCCTTATAGCAATACCATGAAAGTATTACCTTTATGTCACAGATAAGAAAACTAAAGCTCAGAGAAGTATTTGTTGCGGAGCAGGTGTTCAAAGTTCAACAGGACTCTAGTCTATGCTTGTCTACTACAGCATACAGCTTTCTAGTGTCAAGGGTTCTAAGAGGAGCAAGGTGACAAGACAGACTTAGATAACTGACCAACATGGTATTAACACCACAGCAGGCCCTATGCTGGGGATTCAAAAGTGGAGCAACCACTTCCCATGTACTAGGATATCTATACTAAAAAAGACAGACAGTAACTAGGGTTGGCAATGAGTGGAGAAGTTGGAACACTTGTATATTGCTATTGGGGTAGTAAAATCGTGTAGGCACTGTGAGAAACAGTTTGACAGTTTATCGAAATATTACACATGGAGTTACCATATGACCTAGAAATTCTAGACCTAGATATACACCCAAGAGAAGTAAAAACGTGTATACACCCAAAAACTTTTAAATTAATGTTCATAGGTGCATTATTTATAATAATCAAAAGTAGAAATAACCCAAATGTCCATCAACTAATGAGCCAATAAATATAATGTGGTATAATCTATACAATAAATATTATTAAGCAATATAAAGGAATAAGTACTGATTAATGCCACAACATGGATGATCCTTGAAAACATTATGCTAGTCAGAGAACTGAGTCACAAAAAATCATATATCATATGCTTCCATTTAAATGTCCAAAATAGACAGATCCATAGAGATTAACTAATAGACTGGTGGATACCTAAGATTCAGGAATTGCAAAGTGGGGGAGTGGGTATTGAGATTCTTTTTGGGGGTGATAAATATGTTCCACAATCGACTGTAGTGCTGCCTGTACAATTCTGTGAATATACTAAAAACCACTGAATTGTACACTTCAAATAGGTGAACTGTATGGTATCTGAATTATATCTCAACAAAGTTGTTTTTAAAATGTGGACTAGACAAACAAGTAAAAAGTTGTAAATACAGTATATGCTTTATAATAGCAATAAGCCTAGTATGCTATAGCAGCAAAGAGGAGAGGGTACTTACTCCATCCAACCTGGGAGCCAAAGTCCATCCTAAGAATAAGTAGGAGCTAGGCTATTGAAAAAATATATAGTATCCTGCAAAACGTAACCTTTCTCTAATAAGAAAGTTAATATAATCTATTGCAGACATCCCGGATTATTTAACAAAAGTCAGACTGACTTTTAAACCTGAAATGGCTTGTGGTTCACATTATTGCTAATCTCACTAGTCCACCATGTAGAACAGTCTCAGAAAGGAGTAAGGTACACTCAGGAGTAGCAAGTTCAGACCCTGTAACATGGTCAATCTCCAAATTCAGGGACAAAATCTAAAAGTGTCGACCACCCACCTTTGCAAATTGAAGGTTAATATAGAGTTGGAGGACTTTGGGTGAAGAAGTCTGTCTATACTCTGGACTGGGAATGAAAGGCAGCTAGATTCCTGATAACAATTAGTTGCCATTCTTCACACAAAAAGAAATAATTTAAATTTTACATGGTGAATAAACTTAAGTAAGTTAAGACTGTTCTAATGAAATTAAGAAAGATGATATAGAAAGGGCCAAGGAGGGTGGGGAGCAGGTAAAAAAAAAAAAAAAAAGAAAGATGATGTAGAACTGAATGCACAATGAAATGCAGGGGTTCCCTCAAAGTCTCAAGAACACAGTTGTTAATGTATTATCCTTACCAGGATTTCTCAACGCTGCATAGAAGGGTGTTGTGAATGAAGGTTTAAAAAGACAGAATCACCCCAAGAGAGGAGAATGTGATTAATCAAGCTCTTTTTGTTTTAATATTATAATACCAATCTTCTCATCTAGATGTAAATCGCCTGAGCAGAATTGTCCACTTGCACATTTGCTCACTCTTGGCTTTCTCTCTATATATAGCCAATTTTAAATGAAAGACTTGGGATTTTAGTTTATAAACCAGTTTCACAGGTGTGGCTGGCCTTGCATTAACTCACTGGACTCTAAGAATATACTCCTCCCCACCGAACACACTTACGTATCTAAGTATCCAAATTGGCCAATTGGTTTGTGGGCTGTCCATGGAGACCCGACACCGATGTGGCTTCGAAAAAACATCGGCAAAATCATCTGGGAGACCTTACTTTGCTCCAATGATAATTCTTAGCAGTGGAAAATTCAGAGTTGAAAACTCACCTGGTTCACTTCTCCTAAAATCCCTACCCCATGAAAAGCTTTACATGGACGACGCTGTAGCTAAGTTATGAAACTGTAAGAGAACCTTACAGGGTGTGTGAACTATGATAACCTTAAACTCAAAGCACATACAGAATTTTAAGTGGTGGTGTTTAAATACTATATGCTAGCAAGCTAATATAAAGAACTGAAATTAATTTACTATTATATTATACAATAACCCGCCTACACGTCTTCCCCTAACAGATGAGATTTTTAAATGAACTAAAGAATTTCTAGCATGGTTCCCCTCTAAATAACCCACATGAAAATACTTGTCATTCTTCAAATACTTTCATTCACTCCCTCCTATATGGGAACATAAAACTATAAAAATACTAGTAAGATAAAAAAAACATATATATATATAATCATAGAGCTGGCATTCACCCCCTAAATTCAGATAACTGAAGCAGATGAGTCATCTGCCTTTGTTTAAACTTTTCATTAAAAAGCAGAAACTAAAGCAGAGATAGAACAATGGAATTATGCTATAGTTGAGTTCTGGCGGTTTTTATTTCAGATGAATGGAGTGAAGAGACAGCTCATGCAGATCTGAGGCATAATCTGAAACATAGTGTGAGGTAATACTAAGCACAAGACCAGAACCTGTCTGAACTCTGCTGTTTTGCTCCATGACCTGAGGTCTGGGCAATTTTAATCTTTCTGAATCTCTACTTTCTATGTCAAATGGGTATAATAGAGTATGTCCCTCAGAAAGATTTCGTGAGGATTAATTGTATGGTTAACCTTAAGCTCTACATAGTCTAAAGGCTTTACCTAAAGATTGGGATCAATAACCTAAGATGAACTCTTGGAGGCCAAGGAATGTATTCATCTGTAGCCCAGTACAACCCACAGCACAACAAAATCAACCCTAGACAAATGGGCCAAATTACACCATAATAGGATTTTGAAACAAGGTCAGCACTGGTCCTTCAACATGTAACTCTTGAAAAACATAAACTGACAGATAAGCTTCTCTTCAAGTTGTGATACTTCAAATATTAAAAAAAATAAACCACTATATGAGTATGTAGACAGCACATGATCTATACATATGCATTTAAATTGCTGGGGGAAATACAAATTATTCAATAAAGAATGTTAGAACAAATGGGTAACTGATTGGAAAAAAAATAAATTGGAATTCATACCTCATCTTATACAAAAATAAATTTCAGATGCATCAAAAGTTTAAATGCGGGGAAGCAGGGACGGCTGAGTGGGTTAAGTGCTCACTTTGCAGCCCTAGGGACTGAGGATCGAATCCCGGCCCCAGCCGGTGCGGACCCATATGCTGAACTGGGGAGTGCCCCCAGTTCAGTTCTCACCAGGGCGAGACCCTGGCCCAGTTCCTGCCCTGTGCAGTCCACCACCCACCTGTGGAATGAAACTATGTGGAAAAACTAATGATGCGCAACTATCACCTTCTTTCTGTCTCTGTCTCTGTATCTCTCTCTCTCTCTCTCTCTGTCTCTCTCTCTCTCTGTCAAAAACAATAAAAATAAATCTAAAAAAAAAAGTTTACATGGGAATTCCAGGATAGCTCAACAGGTTTATTTCTTGCCTTGCAACTGTGAGATCCAGGGATCAAATCCCAGCCCCAGCCCGTGCAAACCCATATGCTAAACTGTGCCCAGTTCAGTTCCCACCCTGCATGGCCCCACATCAACCTGTATGAAATGAAACTATGCCACAAGTAATGTTGTACAACCATGGAGACTGCTGTGGGTCCTTCCTCTTCTCTCTGTCTCTCCCTCTTATCTTCTCTCAAACAAAATAAATCTTAAAGATAAGAAGTTTAAATGTAAAAAATGAAACTATAAAAATACACGGTGGGAGAAGCCGGGATGGCTCAGTGGGTTAAACGCTCACTTTGCAGCCCCGGGCTCCGAGGATCGAATCTCGCCCCGGCCCATGTGGACCCATATGCTGAACTGGGGAGTGCCCCCAGTTCGGTTCTCACCAGGGTGAGACCCCGGCCCAGTTCCTGCCCTGTGCAGCCCCGCGCCCACCTGTGGAATGAAATATGTGTAAAAACCAATGATGTGCAACTATAGAGACTGTTCTGGGCCCTTTCCCTTCTCTCTGTCTCTGTCTCTGACTCTGTCTCTCTCTCTCTCTCTCTCTCTGTCAAAAACAATAAAAAAATACACAGTGATTGGTGGAAATTGAGTGAAGAGTATACAGTCCGTCTCTGTACTAACTTTGCAACTTCCTGTGAATCTAAAATTATTTCAAAATAAAAAGTTAAAAAATACTTGGTGAAAACTGAGATAATTATAATACTGAAATGAGGAAGGCCTTTCCAACCATGACACAAAGCACAGAAGCCATACATTTAAAGATTAAGTATGCCCACCTAAAATTAAATGGTTGTGCATGTCAAAGGCCTCAGTATACAAAGCCAGAAGACAAATCAAACAGAAAGAAAATAACATGCATCTCATATCCCAAAGGGCTAATTTCCTTAATATACAGACTGCCAACAAATTAACAAAAACAAAAATAAAAGCCAACAACCCAACAGAGAAATGGATAAAAGATATGAATAGTTTATAGAAAAGGAAATAGAAATGACTCTTAATGTATATACAAAGAAGATGCCCAACCTTACTCAATGTAGAGAATGCAAATTTAAATTAGAGCGAATTAATCACTTTTACTTATCAGATTGGCAAAGTTTATAAAGTTTGATAACATACATTGTTGGTCAAGGTGTAGAGAAATAGGTGCTCTCAAAAAATTGCTGGTGAGAATATGAATTGGAACTACTTCTGTGGGAGTGATGTGGCAACATCTGTTGCAATGTAAATGCCCTATGTGTATACCTAACAGGTGCATGTGCAACCATCTTATAATAGCAAAAGAAATGGAAGCTCTCCAAATGTCCACCAACATGAAACTTGTAAACAAACTGGTATATTCATACCAGGGAATACTGTGTAGTCATTAAAAAAAAAAAAAAGTACTTCACCTATGCTGCTATGGAATAATTCCTAAAAAATATATATAATTAATGTCAGGTAAAAGACAAATACTTCCTTGTATATGCACTGAATGCCTCTGGAAAGATTGATAAGAAACTGGTAACATTTTTTACTTATCTGAATACAGTTAAAAAGTTAAACAACAATTACATATATTTCTTAATATTTCCTAAATTCCATGACCACACACAGAAGGGAGTGAACCAAGTAGTAATGATCATGGTTACAGACATTTACTGAATCCCTTCTACAGGGTTTGAAGCCACAGCATACTGAAAATAGATTACTCACTAAGCAGGGAAGAAAAGAGCATCAATACAAGCCAAACTCATTAGCAGATAGCATGGATTTAAGAAAATTCGATGTAGACCACAATATACAGAAAAGGAGCTGACAAAAATCAGGTGTTATTTATCTTGGTAGCTCACTCTCTCCCTCATTTCTCAACCTAGCATAGACTCTTAAAACAAAGCAGGCACTCAATGCTTATGAATGAATAAATAAATGCAGGGATGAATGGATGGAAGAAGAGTATAAATTGAAGGGCCCCATCTACCTCTGCTCCCACTACCTTCAGACACTGGGTAAGCCTTCGTCCCCTTGAGCATCCTTGTACAAGTGGGAGGTGCTGCAATGTGTACTATTTAAGAACTGTGGTCATATCCCTACATGACCTGCTGGATAAATACTATGATAGGTGGCACCCCCACCCCAAAATGTCCATGCCTCAATCCCTGTAATCTGTGACTACGCTACATGGCAGATCAGACTCTTTAGATGTAAATAAGGTTACAGGCCTTAAAAGAGGGAGCGTATTCTGGGTTCTCCAGGTGGGCCCAAAGTAACCACATGAGCCCTTACAAGCAGAGAGCTGTCCCTGGTTGGAAGAGAGGTGGCAGAAGAGGACAGCAGAGAGATTCCAAACATGAAGATTCAATGCACTGCTGCTGGCTCCAAGATGTAGGGGCTCACTGAGATTCAAGGATTGCAGAAAGGACCCCTAATAACTAAGGACAGTCCCTAGCTAACAGCCAGCAAGGTCCTGCATCCACAAGAAACTGGATTCTGCCAGCAATCTGAATTAACTTGGAAATAGATTCTGGAGTCTTCTGATAAGAGTTCAGACAGCCAGCAGCATGTGAAACACAGCAGAGTCATTGCCCTTGACAACCGGGGATTCTGACCTACAGAACTGTGAGATAATAAGAAGTTTGTATTGTTTTAATCCACTACATGTGTGATGACTAGTTACGGCAGTAACAGGAAACTAATACTCTATCTTTTTATTCAGTGTAAGAACTATTTGTTGGGGATGCGGGGATGGATCAGTGGATTGAACACTCACTTTGCAGCTCTGAGGTCTGAGGATTGAATTCTGGCCCTGGCCTGTGTGAACCCATATGCTGAACTGGGGTGCGCCCCTAGTTCGGTTCTTGCCGAGGCCCATTCAGGAGGCCCCTGACCCAGTTCCTGTCCTGCACAGCCCTGTGCCCACCTGTGAAATGAAACTATATTGAAAACTAATGGCATATGGCTATGGAGACTGCTCTGGGCCCTCCCTCTTCTCTCTGTCTCTCTAAAACAAAACAAAACAAAACAAACAAACAAAAACACCCCCAATAAAAATAAATCTTTAAAAGAAGAACCATGTGCTGAGCCTGTTCCACATCTTAGGCCCTGTGCCAAGTGTTTAGGATAGACAAGGAGTTACAGGTTCTCAAGGAGCTCACAAGCACAGAAACTCATTGAACACAATTCTATTATAGAAGTTATCACACCACACCACAGGAATACAGAGAGAAGGTGCCTAACTAGGGTAACATCCTCAGATCCTTGACTTATCACTTCTCTAATCCATTCCCCTTCTGCCAATAAATTGGACCACCACCCTTATCACAAACCAGAAATTGCAAGTCATCCTAAATGCCACTGACCCCTCAAGACCTGTAATTTCTTTTTTTTTTTTTAAGATTTATTTTATTTTATTGTTTTTGACAGAGACAGAGAGATAGAGAGAGACAGAGAGAAGGGGGAGGGTCCAGAGAAGTCTCCACAGTTGTACATCATCAATTTTCTACATGGTTTCATTCCACACAGGTGGTGGGTGGTGGGGGGAGGGCCCACACAGGGCAGGAACTGCGCTGGGGGTCTCCTGCCTGGGAGGTATGCCCCAGTTCAACATATGGGTCTACAGGGGCCGGGGCTGGTATTTGATCCTCGGTCCCTGGGGCTTCAAAGTGAATGCTCAACCCACTGAGCCATCCCGGCTTTCCAAGACCTGTGATTTCTATCACCCTAACAATATCTCTTGTAAAAGTCCCTTTCTCCTTCCCTCACCCAAGACCCCACTTCTTGCCACAAAACCCTAGCTCCTACTTTCTGACCCTAATCATCTCTTATCTAGATTATTCTAAAAACCTCTCAATTAACTTTCCTGACTCAATAGCCATCCATTTTCCATAGTTTACCAAAGTCATATTTCCAAGGATTAAATTGATCATGCCATGCTCTAGCTAAAAATCCTTTAAAGGCTGCCTATAGTAAGTCTAACTCAACTCCTTGGCTACCCTTAGTAACCCTCCTAACTCTACTAGGGCAAAAACTGTCTCTGCTTGGCTTCTAATCCTGGTGCTTAGGAAGGATCCAGCACATACTTGATTCTTGGAAAGCATTTGCTGAATTAGAATAAAGTTAACCCCATCTGGCTCTCCAGCCTCATCTCTCGCCTCATAACAGCTCCCTTTCTCTATCCCAGTCTTACTTAGTCCCAGGCTGCTTCATCGTCCCCTCCTCTCTCTCTCTGTGCTCCAATTTCTCCTGGCTGGTAAGCAGATTTCATTTCTGAAGATTTCACTCTCCTCTAACAGGGTGTCTTCTCCTCTTCCAGCTCAACTGTTCAGGGAAAGTGTCTAGTCTCTTCTGAGCCCCTGAAGTAAACTGTCCCCTCGCCTACCAAAACATCTATAGCAAACCCTCTGGTGGTATGATTCAAATTGGCCTGTGGCCTGTTGCTGATGGACAAGTGGTTTATTACCTGTCTGGCACAAGGCAATCTAGCAATCAAGTGCCAGCATTTAGAAATGTCTATGGCAAATTGACACTGCTGTAACAGCCAAGTATGTGATACTTGTTAAACCAGTTTGGGTGTTGCTGAGTTTGTGTGGTGAGTCACATGGGGCACAAACTGTATTTTACTCATGTGCAAAAGGACCACTTATTGTCTGGGATAGAGCAAAAACTGACCAAAAAACCCTACTGTCCAGCCACCACACATATTCTGAGGAGCCCTGCTCTAATGCACTCAGGTATGTTCTTATCTTCTACCTTTGGGGATATTGTTGGCTGCCTGAGACAATGCAGATGTCCAATAAGTATCAAGGAATAAGTTCATAAAGATGTGAATGATATAAGGACTTCCTGAAAGATGTGAGATCTGAGCTACTTCTTAGTGATTGGTTGGGAATGAGTACTTTGGAGTAACACGATGGGCACATGCACTGAGGAAGGACTGCATATGAGGAATAGTGAGCAATGTATTTAAAGATATTGCACAGGCGATGGAAAGCTTTTAAAAGGTGAGATATTACGTAGAAGCATAATTCTATAAAAGAGCTCCACCAGATGGTCCTGCCAGAGTCCTACCATGCTGATCTCCCCAGCTACCCCCAAAGCACCTCCTCAGTGCAGTCTGCAAGCCTTAGCCATAGGCAGAGGGAGCCCCTGGTGGGTTCTAAACCAGTATTGTGACCTAGCTGTGTGAGGGCTCAGATGGTGTGAGTCTGTGGGCAGGGAGACCAACTAGGATTTAACTACACTCATCCCAATGAGAAATGCTTACAGCCTTCAACACAGGCAGAGTTTGGGATGTGCAGTGGTGACAGGCACAAAGTCAAGAAATATTTATGAGGCAAGATGGGATGGGCTTAGTGACTCACAAGACAGAATAAAGGGACAAGGCAGCGTAAGTAAAGTTTCTGGTTTGGTTTAGTGACTATGTGCATGATGGTGTCACCTGATGAAATAAGGAACAAAGAAATTGGGACAGGTTTAAAGGGCAGGCAATTCACAAATTTAAGTGAGACAAGCCTGTGGGACAATCAGGTAGAGATGTCCAGCAGGCACTTGGGAGGAAGCTTAAGGAATCTATTTTTTTTTGTTTTTGTTTTGTTTTTGACAAAGAGAGAGAGAGAGAGAGAGAGATACAGAGACAGAGAGAACTGAACTGGGGGAACTCCCCAATTCAGCACATGGGTCCACATGGGCCAGGGCCGGGACTCGATCCCTGGTCCCCAGCACTGCAAAGTGAGCACCTAACCCACTGAGCCATCCCAGCTTCCCCAATTAAGGTATCTAAAGATACAGTTTTTGGAAGCTTTCACGTCTTGATAGTGATTAAAATCACAATAATGGATGAATGAAAAAAATTATGCTCTACGAAAAAACCCTTGAATAACACCACTATCTGAGAGGTAGGCTCTGGCAGAAACTCTTACAAAGAAGATCAAAGAGGAAGAGTCAAAAAGACATGAGGAGAACTGAGGACATGCAGAATCACAGAAACAAGTGTGAGGAAACTCCTAAACATGGAGACAATGATAAACACCGGTAAATGCACAGAGCTCCAATGTGACAGGGCTGAATGTCTGTACCAATGTAAGTGAACCCAGAAGCCCCTGTGACCTTAGGAAAGTTACGTAGAGTGATGAGGCAGAAGCCAAAACAAGAGCACGTGAGTGACAAAAGACACTGGGCCGGTCACCCTCAAGGGGCCTGCTTGTGAGGCCCCAAATCAAGCTTTATTTATCATTTGGTCAAACCTCAAGTATTTTTGTAGTGAAAGGATGAACAATAAAATCTTTAAAGAAAAAAATAAATAAATAAAGAGCTGAAAAGCCAGGGGCTGTGGTTTGAAGATGGGATATCAGAGCTAATTCTTGGCACATTTTCAGGTGATAAGCCCCAGAGATTGGCTGGGAAAGCAGGTGGTTACAATGTTGTAGAGGTTATCATTGTAGGGTCAGACAAGAAACTTTGTCTGACAAGGCTACTCTTTGAAAGGGCTTTGAGGTTTCCCAGAGCTATAGCAGGTGTGGGGATAAAGAGGTGGACAAGTCAGGTGCCAAAGTTCACAAGGCACGTGGGACCAAAGAGGAAAATGATAAAGAGGATTAAGAAAGGCAGAGAGAGCAAAGCTCAAGAGGGAGACAGTCAAAAAAAGGAGTTTATCTTCCCACGGAAATGAAAAAATAAAGTATAACTCAGATGTGGCAATGGGAAGAGAGGGGAATTCTGACCAGTCCACCCAGACTTCTTGTAACTTTGAATATAAAAGAAAGCCTTCATTTTTCTCTTACCCCTACATCAAACCCATTACAAATCCTGACAACTCCATCTTCTAAATATATTTTAGAATTCAACCATTCTTCATTCTAATGGTAGTCCAAGTCACTGCCCTCTCTTATCTGGATTACTGCAATAGTCTCTCACTTGGTGTCCTTTATCTCACCTTTGTCCCTCTTCAATGTATTCTTCACATTAAAGAAAAAGCAAAACAAGACAAAATAAGTAACACTTAAGTCATGCCACTTCTCTGCTTAAAATATGCCAATGTCTTCCTACCTCACTCACATTAAAAGTCCCCATTCCCATATTTAGCCTATGAGGCCCTATATGATCTGGGCCCTGATGCTCTCTCTGGTATTTCCTTCTCACCTTTCTTACTATGTTTCAGCCACACTGGGCTCCTTGCCCATCCTTGAACACACCAAAAATGCTCTTGCCTCAAAGCATTTGAAATCACTGTCCCCATAACCTACAATTCTCTTCTTGCAGATTACCTGCCATGGCTCCTGCTTCACACCAGTGCTCTGCTAACCTATTCCCTTCTCCACCGCCAGCAACATGAACTTTCCTATCTTCATTGCTTTATTTTTCTTCATAGCACACATTTCCTCTCTCTTTATATATATCATCACACATATTTCACCAATATTCTAGTTATTTGTTTATTGTCTGCTCTCCCCCATGCCCTCCCAACACACACACACTCCCCAATAACACTCTAGAAATATAAGCTCCTTGGGGGTAAGGGTCTTTTTCTATTTTGTGCATTGCTGCCTTTCTAGCACCTGAGACAGTTCCTGGGCCACGGCAGACACTCAAATATTTGTTGAATGGATGAATGAATGGATGAGCCTTCTCATAAGCAATATATGGGAGTGGGGTTATGTTTGGAAGGTGATAGAATTGAGAATATAAGAGAGTTTGAACACAATAGAACACAGGTTTCCAAGGATAAAGTACAGAGCTGAAAGTGCGGTTAACAGTAGGAAGAGACAACAGAAAGGCTGTAATAGCTAGTAAGGGGTTTCTCTTTTAGGCAGCAGCCAAGACTTATGAGAACGAGAGCAAGGCTGGAATTCAACTGGCCTCAAACCCCTGCCTTTGGGACAAGCCAGGATTGGCAGTAGCAGGTTCAGTGCAAGTGGGAATAAGAATAGGGCATGGAGCCCCACCAGGAAAGAGAGATGGTACCCAGAGCTGGATGGGTAGGTCATATGAATTGATTAATCCTAGAGAAAATAAAAATCATAATGGTCTTTCCCATTACAAATTTGAACACAGAGAAAGCGTTAAAACACACATATACATAATAGTACACAGCCATGAAATTACAGAAAAGCCCATAAAAGGAAAAAAATGGTCCTCAAAGAGAAGTGTAGATAAGAAAAGTAACCAACAGCAAGATTAATCCATCCTGCTTCTTTCTATTTATGGGTACAATTCATTTCCTTGACCTTATCCAGGAAGACAGTGTTCCACAGAAGTGAATATTTTAGATAACTAAAATGCTTATCTGTAGGTATAATCACTTTAATTTTAATTTTCTGATAGAAAAAATGTAAAACATTTTTTGAAAGACTTTAATCATTTTATACACTGAGCTTTTTGGACGAGTCAGGGATATTAAGAGCAGTAATATGATAGCACTCACTACCCTTAGGGACTATCCATGTCTAGGGCTAGGAACCTTTGGCCTACAATAAAATATTCCAAATTGCCAGCCATTTCAAATGCCTGTATCTGCTTTTAGTAGATTTCCTGTCTCCTTTTATCAGTTTATTAGTCACCATCCTGTTTGTTACCAGAAATCCTGTTTCTGCAAGATCCCACTCATTCTACCTTGCTGTCCCTAATCTGCTATGGGATGAAAAATTAGATAACCAATGATTCATGTAAAAGGGGTGTAATTAAAAAAAACAAACAGAGGGTCTCCCTATAAGTGCAGATTTACTCAGTGGATTTCAGGGCAGTTTTCTCTGCTCGCGACGATTTCTCTGCTTTCTTACTGCTTTTCAGAAGAATTTGCGGTCTTGAAACTTCATGATAAATGGCCTCTGGGTTAGCACACTGTTCTTGTGTCTATACCACCATCCTTAGTTATACTACAATGACTACAGTATTATTATGGTGTATCAATATAGCTTAACAAATTAAAAATCAACACATTTAGAACAAAGGAGGATTTGTATTTATTCAGCGTCTACAATAGATATCTCCCATCGAGATCAAAATTTATAATTTGATCATTTTCACCAAAGAAAATATTTCTCCAAGGGAAGTATGTTTACACTTCTAGGCTAGTAAACAATTTGATTTAATACATAATGTATGTGAAGTATATGTATATCATATAATAAATACAGTATTGCTAAATAGCATTACTTAATTTTTAAGTTAGATAATTTTTTTTTTCCATCTTTTCACATTTATAGAGAGAAATTATCCCCCTGTCTTCAGTGCATAGTTATTTCTATTTTACCCCTTGACAGATAGAGAGAGAGACAGAGACAGAGACAGTCAGAGAACCGAACCGTGGGAACTCCCCAGCTCAGCACGCGGGTCCTGCCTGGGCCGGAGCCGGGATTCGATCCTCGGTCCTCATGGCCTCAAAGCGAGCGCTCAACCCGCTGAGCCGTCCCGGCTTTCCCCTAAGTTAGATAATTTTGATATGAAAGATTCCAGAAACAACAACTTAGAACGACTAACATTTCTCTCTACTATTTATCTGGATAGAAAAATGTAGTTTTAGTTCAGTATTGTCGAAAACAACAGCTCAACATCAACAAACAGAAATTGTAGATATGGCAAGATTAAAACAATAACTGCCCTATAAAAGTGGCCATTGCAATTTTATAAATGTTTACCTTTACTTATCTAGGTAGACAAAGAAGGACACTTTGTTTTTTTAATACAGTATTTACAGATTGATTTTATTGTTTGAGAGGTGAGAGAGAGAGAGAGAGCAAGTGAGCTAAGGGGGAGGGCCCAGAGCAGTCTCCATAATTGTACATCATTAGTTGCGACATAAATTCATTCCATACAAGTGGATGTGGGGCCTCCTGTGTGGGAGGGGAGAACTTTCGCTGCCAGGATTGGTGGTTACCAGTTGTGCCACATTTCAGAATATGGGTTTGCATGGGCTGGGGCTGGGACTTGATTTCCATACCTCGCAGTTTCAAGGCAAGTGCTCAACCTGCTGAGTTATCCTGGCAGCCCCTGTTTCGTTGTTGTTTTAATTTTCAAAATTTCTAAAATCAGCATATCCTATTACCCTAGTACAGACCTGGGCAGATTTGTTTAGGACAAGGGTTATTTCTAATTTTCTCCAAATATCCTGGTCCACTGACTATTTATTTTATTATTCAGGCAGTTATCCCAAAATTGCTTGGCAGTACACCAGTGGACCATGATCAAAGTATTGCCTGACTCTGCCTTAGTCAGAAAATAATCTGATTTTTCTGATGATATGGAAGCATGATTTCCTATGTCAAGCACAGAAAATCTGTCTATATCATAAATCTCTATACTTTTTTCTATATTTACCATGAATAGTAGTAATGAAAAATACTTGAAAGTCCAGTTATCCACAAACGTATATGCAGTATGTCAGCAGGATGGAAAGGGTGAGTTTTGATTGTCATTGGGGAAACTCATGGTAGAGAAGACAATTCTAAAATGTAAAAAGACTGGTAAGATTTTAGTCTCATTTTGGCAAGGCAGTCTTATTGACTAATACAATTGAGTACTCATAATGGGCTCTCTAAGAGAAAATGGTTTAGAAAAATAAGGCATTTCTGGGAGTGATATATAATGTTTAGACAATTTTCATTGTAAGCTTGGCTTGGGCATGGTTCATGTCTGGATATTGATATGTACCGGTAGCTATATTTTTGTTTTCTCTTATTTTTCCTTTAGATGGGAAGGGAGATAGAAGAGGGAAAAAGTTTCTCTCCATCCTTAAATGAGGAGAAATAGTTCATGTGTTTTTGACACTTTGGCTCCCAACATCATTCTCTCCTCCTTCTCCATATCATTTTATTTGGGGCAGAACTAATTGCCCGGTCTCTACATGAGCCTTACCTGAGAGGCTCTCAAAGACCTTGCTTAGAATCACAACTCAGGGTTTTGGATACTTGGGATCAGACTGCAAGGTCCTTGTGGGGAAGGATCACATCTCTATCCATTATGAATATTTGCGCACCTATGTGTCAAGTACACTTCTTGATGCTAGGGATACATACAGCAAGATCCCTGTTGTGGTGGGAAGGCACAGAAGTAAAGAAAGATGAACAAGAACATAAATAAGACAAATAGTGGCAAAGTTATGAAGAAAAATAACACAACACAGTGATATGACAGAGTCACCAAAGGCGTAAGATTGCAACTGTAGAAATACAGAAAGATCTAGAACATTTGAGAAGATATAGTGGGAGAGGGGTCTCGGAGGAGAACAACAGAAAGGGCAAAGGTCTGGAGGCAGGAACAAGCTTAATATGTCAGAGTAACAGAAAGCAGAGAAAAAGGAGTGAGGCCAGAAGACTTGGAAAGGTTGGCAGGAAGGATCCTGAGGCCTCAGTGAAAGAGCCAGACTTTCATTGTAAGTGCAATGTGAAACGATCAGAGACTTTTTATTTTTAGTATGACTATTTTTCTTTAAAAAAAAAAATTATGGTAAAATGCCTTTTCATGTCTTTCCTTATGAGCTTTAACCTTTGTGACTATGGTGCTTTGGACCTCCTCCCCAGAGATTACATGTATGTATACAGAAATTTGATGTTTTGGACAGTTTATGGATCTTCCAAAGTCCATCTGTAGACTAAGCTCAAGTTAAAGAAGCCCGGTTCCACCCAACAGGAGTTGTTATTTGTAAACCATTATGAAACCTACACATTATTAGCCTAGTCCTACAGCTTTTGGAGCAAAGCTTTCAAAGAGTTTACCTTCATTAATGTCTATAATAAATTAGTTATCATGAACCAAAATTAATGTAAAGAATATCTTTGTATCTTTAGCAAAACTGTTATTCAAAGTATTACACATGAAGCAATTCAAGATCTCTTTATAAGAACCTACTTGATAAATCTCTTTTACAATTCATTTCCAGGAAAAATGTACTACCTTACAAATTTATGTTTTATGGTTAAAAATCAAACCATTAGAGTTGTGGAAACATTCTCTAACTCTTTCAATATGTGCTCCCAGCTAATAGTTAAAATACAGTGTTTCATTTATTACAACTACTTTACCTAGATTTTTCCCTTCTATGATCAGATCTTAAAATATTTATTACAAGCATTTCAAATGCTTCTTGGAAAAAAAGTGGAATGTAAATTATATACTATCACATGCAAAGCTTTCAATGGTCCTATTTTATAATCATATTACCTGTCCCACCTCATGCTTCTTTCCTAAAGATGAGGAAGGAGATGATAAGGACACACGTGTATAGTCAGAATATCTGTATTCTAGACCTAGGTCTGCCACTCACCAGGTGACCTTGACAAAAATCACTTGCATTTCTTGGAGTCTCAGATTTTTGGTCTCTAGAATTGAGTTCAGGGCACACATCACAGAGGGTTGCAATAAGACCTGAGATGATGCTTGCAAAAGCTTTTTTCATGGCGTCTAAAGGCAAAGAAAGACAAGGAGGAGAAATAGCAGCAGCAGCAGCAGCAGCAGCAGCAGCAGCAGCAGCAGCAGCAGCAGCAGCATATACTTGCCTATTAATAATCAGATGGCTACAGCCTATATCCTTGCTGTCTACTAATGAAATGGTAAAGACCAAAGGTCTGTACATAACAAAATTTTTAGGGGGTGTCCTACAAAGCAGTGGGCAATAACTCTTTGACATCCCCTCTACCAAGACCCACAAATGCTACTTCCATGAGATTCTCAGGCAGTTACCAAAAGGAGTTGAACTTGAGCTAAGGACAAAGAATGGGGTTATTAGATCAGATAGCTATGGCTTGGGCTAGATGGTTTAGTCATTTTGGCTAAGATAATGTATTTTTCTTCATTTGCACTTTCAGCTGTGGTTTAGGGTTAGGTTTTATTACATACAGGTCTCAGGACTAGATACATCACTACACGCTATGAGCTTAAGTTTTCCCACCAGGAACATGGGGGAAGCATAATCCTTGCCTCATTCATGTTCTACAGTAAAGCATAAGGAGTAATTAATTTTATTTCTTATACTCAAAGATAGGGTGGGGCAATTTAGGCATTTCAAAAAATACAGAGTTAAGGCTAATTAATAAAAAATAATTAGTAAATTAGAAAAAGCACTTGACTTCTAATCAGGAGGACTTGTTTCTGGCTCCAGCATGCTAAATAGGCTTGTGACATTGGCCAAATGACTTGGCCTTGTAGGGTTTCAGTTTCCTCACATGTACAAGAGGAAGCTGGCCTAATGACTTTGAAGATCCTTTCCAGCTCAGAACATGTCTTTAAAAAACTAACTACATGCTCACGTCCTGCCAAAGGTTTTGCTTCTTTGCCCCTTAGGCGGGATAACTCTGAGGCATATCCCAGTGAAAGTGAGCTCAGGGGCCCATAGTAGAGGTGGCAGCATCTTTATTAACACACCCTGTACTGGCTGCCTCACTTCCCTGTGTCTGCAGGTACTACCTAGGATCGCCTCTCAAACTGATTACAAAAACAAAGCAAACAAAACCAAAACCAAAAATCTTTATTAGAAGTTAAGATTAAAAGTGCTATGCTGGGGAAGCTGGGATGGCTCAGCAGGTTAAGCGCTCGCTTTGCAGCTCCAGAGACCAGGGATCGAATTCCACCTCTGGCCCATGTGGACACATATGCTGAACTGGGGTGTGCCCCCAGTTCAGTTCTTACCGGGGCCTATGTGGAGGCTCCCAGCACAGTTCCTGCCCTGCGCAGCCCCGTGCCCACCTGTGGAGTGAAACTATATGGAAAACTAATGCTGTCAACTATGGAGACTGCTCTGGGCCCTCCCCCTTCTCTCTGTCTTTCTCGGTCTGTCTCTCTGTCAAAAACCAATAAAAACAAATTTTTTAAAGTGCTGGGGAAGCCAGGATGGCTCAGTGGGTTAGGCGCTCATTTTGCAGCCCTGGGGACCAAGGATCGAATCCCAGCCCTGGCCCGTGTGGACCCATATGCTGAACTGGGGAGTTCCTCCATTCAGTTTTCACCAGGGCAAGACCCCAGCCCGGTTCCTGCCCTGTGCAGCCCCGCCCATCTGTGGAATGAAACTATGTGGAAAAACCAATGATATGCAACTATGGAGACTGTTCTGGGCCCTCCCCCTTCTCTCTGTCTCTGACTCTGTATCTCTCTCTCTCAAAAACAATAAATAAATCTTAAAAAAAAAAAAAGTGCTATGCTATAATGTGGTAAGAGCATAGTCATAGGAGGGAGCATTGAAGGTTAGAATAAATTGGGTCTGATTCCCAGTTCTATTATTCACTAACCACACAACTTTGGGCAAATAACTTTTATATGCATCAGTTTCTTTGTCTAGAAAATAAAAACATTACCTTTTTGGTAGGGCTTTTGTGAACAATAAATGAGACAAGGCATATGAGTATGAAGAAATTAGCAAAGTGCCCAACACATATCAAGTATTCAATAAATGCTATTATTATTATTTTTTTAATAATTTTATTTTTACATTTTATTTATTTTATTTATTTTTGACAGAGAGAGAGAGAGAGAGATACAGAGACAGAGAGAAAACTGAACTGGGGGCACTCCCCAGTTCAGCATATGGGTCCGCACGGGCCGGGGCCGGGATTTGATCCTCGGTCCCCGGGGCTGCAAATTGAGCGCTTAACCCACTGAGCCATCCCAGCTTCCCCAAATGCTATTATTATAAAATTTACTTTTCTCATTTTATAAGTTCAATCTTTTTTCACTGACTTACAAAGCTTTAGAAACTACTATATTTCTATAATTAGTATTTGAATCTAGAATAAGTTTTATCTTGCCCAACTCAATTTGTCAACTTAATAGCAGTAATAAATTTATCAAGTTTAATAAATTCCAGCTAATGCTATACTATGTATTTTTACTTCCAATTTTTATGGAAGTCATTTAAGGGAGAAAGAAACCAGCTCTAGTTTCTACATATTGAATCACAGTATTAAAATAAACTTAAATGTTACTGTGGATGCTAAAAGCATAATTTAAAATAAGAACTATGAGTTGGTTATGTACATTAGCATGGCATGCTAATCAAAGAAAAAAGAAATCTCCACATTCTCTGCTTTTTACATTCCCAATGACACATTTCACTTTGGCTTTATTAATGTATGTCCTTAAAATAATTACAGAGGGATACTGGAATAGCTCAAAAGGTTGAGCACTTGCCTTGCAACCTCTAGATCTGGAGACTAAATCCCTGTCCCAGCCCGTGCAAACCCATATGCCTCGGGCAAAGGTTCTCACCTTCCACGAGGGAGGCCCCCTGTTCGGTTCCCATCCCACACGGCCCCACGCCCACCTGTGTGGAATGAAACCATGTCACAACTAATGATGCATAACTATGGAGACTGCTCTGGGCCCTCCTTGCTTCTCTCTGTCTCTTTCTCTCTCTCCCTCACCTTCTCTCAAAACAATAAAATAAATCTTAAAAAAAAAAAAGAAAATTACAGAGGTAAAGATTTAACTACTTACTATGCTATGGCATAAACTATTATAGTAAGACTAGTAGCAGCAATAATTAACTGGTTACAGTTGGTTAATAAAAAATGTCTACAGTAAAGAATCAAAAAATTATGTAGATACCATAAACATTTACTTTACCTTAAGATAAATAAATATGCATTCATTCCCCCAATTTTCCAAAGTAGCTTTAAGTTTTCCTTGAGGAATACCTCCCCAATATTTTTCTTATGTAAACTACATTCAGATTTTATTTTCTACACTTTCCTGTTTTAATTTTTTTTAAGTGGATTGAAAACTAAAGAACAAAACAAAACAACAAGATAAATTTGTAAAGCAAGGTCAGAATATTATTTTTCAAGTTTTTACAATTTTTCTCTCAAATATTTTATAGTTTTCCTGCTTACTTTTTAGTCGCTCACTTTTATGGGATCTTTCCAAAGAAGTCAACATTCCTTTCCCAATAATACTCTTTCCATCTATACTTATGTTTCATAGATTTACACATTTATTTAAATTATCTAATCCCAATAACAAGTATAATTGGCATCAACAGGTTTGCAGTTAACTGCATCCGATTACTGTTGATCCAGGAACCCAGAAGTTGCAGCAGGGACCAGGCTGCTAGGTGGAAAAATGGAGAGTATAGGCTCACTGGGTCAAGTGGTTAGATGTTGAGAGGGTTGTTTTTGTATTAAGATGAACTGTATGCAAATGTCAATATCCAACTGTCTTTTACCTAGAGAAATGGCAAATGCATATGTTAAACCTAAGATTTTCTTTTTTATTAATGATGGTAAAATATGATATCTATACTACCATTATTTTTCTCCCTTTGAACAATGAATACTGGTTTTCATAACTTTAGTTTTTCAGTTCCATTCCACGGTCACTCAGGAACTCATATTAGCTACTGAATAATCAGCTAATGGACTCTGATTTCCTAAGAGTATTATTTCTACCTTCTTTCTTCAAGTTAAAGTCATACCTGTTAGAATTTCAAGGAGGCATAAGCCTATGCCTTCTAACTAAATGAATGATCAACAGTAGATGAGACACGAAACATATCAGGTAGAGAAATGAGATGGAACTTCCAACAGAAGGAGAGACTTCGGAGAGGTGAAGCTGTAAAAGCCAGAGGGGTGCTTTCAAAGTACAAATCTTAACAGGTCTCTCCCCTTCTTATATGTCTCCAATGGCTCCCTATTAACTGTGAAATAAAATCCAAAATCTTTACTAGGTCTAAAAAGGCTCTCAAAACCCCGGCCCATGAAAATGTGGGGTCAGCATCAGTTTATTTCAGGGGTGTCAAACTGGTGGCCTGCGGGCCGCATGCGGCCCTCAAGGTAATTTTTTGTGGCCCACGATGCTCTGAAATAAAATGAAAATAGAAAAAATTGTTATGAAGAAAATAGCGCTTAGGGGAGATCAAGGCAATACCATACACACAATTCCCTCGTTAACCCTTTAACTACTGAAGACCAGTATACAGGTGGCCCAGTGCCTTGCCTGGGGGCCTGTGGCGTGTATAAACACGCTGACTCAGTTCCGGCGATGTTTGTAAATGTAATGTGGACCACGTGAATCTTGCCTGTTGCACCAAACGGCCCGTGTTTTAATTGAGTTTGACACCCCTGGCTTATTTTATTGGTTTGCTTCTGAGACGTAAATCTTTCACAGGAATCAACACACTACTGCCTGCCTAGAGAAGGCAGGAAAAAGGCACAAAGGGGAGTGAGAGAAGCCCCAGGACACACTTAGAAGTCACCCTTACATACAAGTACCCTTTACTTTTGTTCTGTCCTTGTTACATCGTATAATGATAATAAAACTCCAAATAAATCACAAATGTGTTATTAAAAATCCACAAATGTGGGAAAGGAAGAACGAGGTGCTGTATTTCGGTGAAGGACTACTAGCAAACCCTCTTTTTCTAGTTCTTACATTTCTACCACTCACCCTCAAAAGTCTAAGTCAGTTTTGTGTATGGTTACCCCTTATGCTCACACAAAGCTATAGTGTAATAGAAGAGCCCTAGTATCTCTTCTACCCTTTAAAATATCAACCCACAGAGTTAGTATGCACAATGAGAAGAGACTAAACACTGTAATTTTATCGGGGTTTAAATCCTGGCTGCATGCTTCTAACAATGAGCCCCTTTCCTGCTTTCTTCACCTGAGCACCTTTCTTCACTTTTCTGCACCGGTGTGTACTATGAGGGTTAAGGTGCACACCTCACTGCTTCAGAAGACTGATGAGAAAATGCACACAAAATGCCTTTCTGCAACTATTCCGAATATCTAAAAGGTGCCCAAACTTTTCACCTCACGACTATCAACAAAAGACTTCAAGCATGAACGTTCAATAAGCATGTGGCACAGAGGACACCAATGAAGTTTAATTTCTAGCCCAGAATTGCTATGCAAACTGACCATAATAAGATAATCTAATGTAAACAATGCAGGTAAACTGTTCTTCTCAGATCAGAGAGAGAGATGAGACAGAACCTCCAAGAGGAGGAGAGATTTCAGAGAGGTGAAGCTGTAAATGCCAGAAGGGTGCTTTTAAAATACAGATCTTAACAGGTTTCTCCCCTTCTTACATGTGTCCAATGGCCCCCATTAACTTTGGGATAAAATCCGAAATCTTTAGGTCTAACAAGGCTGTGAGTACCATAGCCCGTGTCCAAGCAAGCTCACCTCCCAGCCTCCTCCCTCTGCGGTGATTTGACAGTGCTTCCAATGCTCTGATTGGACCTACATTCCCCTGACCTGAATTTGATTTCCGCCCTCACCTCATTTCTCTGCTGCCCTGACTCCCACTCTAGCTCCTTTCACCTCAGGAGGACGTGCCTTACTCTGCTTGGCTTCCCCAACATCCTGTCTCTGTTAATAATCACCATTTATCATACCATACTGTACTGTTTACCTCCCTCAAACCCACACAGACCTGGACTGGCTTGAGCATCCTGCCTGACACCAAGCTGACACATCTTTTGAATATGCGATTTCTGAGATTCCCTAGTTTGAGGAAGGTTTGGCTGTGACCTTATAGTAAAGGGGAGAAAGAAGCAGGGCTGCTGGTGTTCATGGACCGTGTGGCTGTCACTCCAGACCAATGAGGACTTGTCTTTAACATGGCAGGCTTGTACGCTATATGGTAACTTGTTCCATTTGGATAATAGTCTGTTCAGAAATATTTATGATGATGTGCCTACTTCTACCATTAAAAAAAATGATAACTGGGAAGCTGGGATCGCTCAGTGGGTTAAGTGCTCACTTTGCAGCCCCGGAGCCCGAGGATCAAATCACAGGTCCAGCCCATGTGGACCCATATGCTGAACTGGGGAGTGCCCCTAGTTCAATTCTTGCCGGGGCCTATGTGGGAGGCTCCAGGCCCAGTTCCTGCCCTGCGCAGCCCTGCGCCCACCTGCGGAGTGAAACTGTATGGAAAACTAATGCTGTCAACTATGGAGACTGCTCTGGGCCCTCACCCTTCTCTGTCTTTGTCTGTCTCTCTGTCTGTTAAAAAAGAATAAAATCTTTAAAAAATTGATAATTTTATTTGGCAATCTAATAATATATGCTTTTAATATATCTAAATCAATTAGGAATAATTGCACGTAAACTTTTTTTTAGAAGACCAATCTTACAAAGTGCGAAATTTGCACTAACTTACAACTTTTTTATAACTTGGGGTCCAAACCATATGAGTCACAGAAACAACTAAGATACATTTCTCTCTAAAAATATTTATGACATACTTTTTTCCATGCTATCTGATTTGTATTATTGAAATTCAAGGTTATCTCTCAATTTAACATGACACCCTATTTACAAATGCTCCAAAATTATTTGTTTGGTAAAGAGCATTCTTCTGTTTCTTAAAACTGATGTTTGCAACATGTAGCACACCAAGGAGAATGACAAATGAGAAAAAAGTCTTATTTCTTCCACTTGACTAACAATTATTTAAGAACAGAGGCTTTCTTTTCTGTAAATCCTAAAGTCTACCATAGCCCCTATTATGGGTTGAATTGTGACCCACAGAAAGATATATTGACATCCCAAACCTCTGTACCTCAGAACGTGACATTATTTGGAAATTAGGTCTTTGCACACATAATTAGTTAAGAAGAGGTTGGGGATGCTGGGATGGCTCAGTTGGTTGAGTGCTTATCTTGCAGCCCGGGGATCCAAGCATCAGGTCCCGGCCCTGGCCCATGTGGACCCATATGCTGAACTGGGGAGTGCCCTCAATTTAGTTCTAACCAGGGCGAGCTCCATGCAGGAGACCCCTGGCCTAGTTCCTGCCCTGTGCAGCCCCACGCCCACCTGTGGAGTGAACCTATGTAAAAAAACAATGATGTGCAACTGTGAAGACTGCTCTGGGCCCTTCCCCTTCGATCCCTCTTTCTCTCTCTGTCAAAAACAATAAAAATAAATCTTTAAAAAAAATTTTAAAAAAAGGAGGTCATACCTTAATCCAATATGACTGGTATCCTTATAGGAAAATGGCCATGTACAAAGAGATACACAGGGAGAATGTTATGTAAAGACAGCAAAATATTGGAATATAATGTCTACAAGCCAACAACTGCTGCTGTCACCAGAAGCTAGGAGAGAGATGTGGATCGGACTCTCCTTCAAAGCCCTCAGAAGGAATCAACACTGTCAACACCCTAATTTCAGACTTCTATCTTCCAGAACTGGGAGACATAAATTTCTCTTGTTTTAAGTTACCCAGTTTGTCACTCTTTGTTACAACAACCTTAGAAAACTGATATAGTACCAAACACGTAAAAGTAGTTTAATAATACTGTTCATATTGAAATGAATCACTGTTCTTTGAGAGAAAAAAATGTTTAAAATTTCTCCTAGAAATCTGACAACGTGCACTAAGAACCATAAAAATGACCATATTTGTTGACTTCTGGAATACTATCATAAAGAAACAAATCTCAATTTGTTCAGTGATATATTTACAAAGATAAGTATGACTGTAACTTAGGTTGTTTATAATTTGTTGCTCATATACCTGTCCAAAAATATAGGATTAGTTAAGTAAGTCACTTTGTAATTTCTGGAATATAACACTGACAATAGGACTTTTGGGAAAAGGTGAAAAATGCTTACTATATATTATATGAAAAACAAAGAATGTTAAAATTCTATATGGAGTGATATAGGAAAACATGCATAAGAAAAGAGAAGAGAGACAAAGGTATAACGGCAAAAAAAATATTCACTGTGTTAGAATTATGCTCAGTGGGGTCAGAACTCTCTTCTTGGCTCCCTAGTCTCACCATTTTGGTACCCCCTTCGTCTTCTTCTCACCTCAGACCTCCCCGAGCAAAGCCAAGGCTTTCTTCTTTTTTTTAATTTTTTTTGTTTCCTTTTTATTGTTAAATTTAATAGGGTGACATTGATTGGTCAAGCCTTTCTTGACAATGCTGTTTGGGATTAACCCAGGCCCACATCACCGTATACAGAGGATTGGGGGAAAGACTTCTATTTGGTCCATCTGCAGTCTCATCCAACTATTACATCTACTTCCAGAATAAGACAGTCTTTCTGGGGAAGCTGGGATGGCTTAGCGGGTTAAGCGCTCGCTTTGCAGCCCTGGAGCCCGAGGATTGAATCCTGGGCTGGCCCGTGCAGACACATATGCTGAACTGGGGTGTGCCCCAAGTTCAGTTCTTGCTGGGGCCTATGCAGGAGGCTCCTGGCCCAGTTCCTGCCCTGTGTAGCCCCACACCCACCTGTGGAGTGAAACTATATGGAAAACTAATGTCAACTATGGAGACTGCTCTGGGCCCTCCACATTCTCTCTGTCTCTCTCTCTCTGTCAAAAAGCAATAAAAATAAATCTTTAAAACAGCAACCCCCCACCCACAGTCTCCCTTAAAAAAAAGATAGTCATTCTACAGCCAAACTTATCTACATACTATGTTAATCTCTTCATTTACGTTTTATGCACTTCTATATATATTACGTTTTCAATAAAAATGGTTTTGGGTTTTTTTTATAACTTGTTTTGCCAAGATATGGTTAGGATTCATAATTCTCTGCCTATACAGTCCTATACTTCAGTACACTTCTGGCTGCAATATTTAGCCAGGATCGCTGGGTTCCTGTCTGCAGCAATGGAGTTGGCAGAAGCTTCAGACTCTTCTTCTACAAGGACTGCCAGCTTCCCAAGGTCTGCTACTGGAAACTCCCTAGCATTCTATAAAACCTGAATTAAAAATTTCAAAGCTTTCCTCATCAAATCTACCTGATCTGTGCTACTATAATTCATATTGATCATATTCCACAAACATTTATCAAGCAACTGCTAGTATGAGAGAGGCCCCCAAAAACAAAATCTATTTTTAAAGAATTGTGAATTTATTCTTACATGTTTAAACTTCAGTCACCTTTAAAGTACTCTCCATTTGATGCACTACACCAATTGAGATGCATTTTCCACTGCATGAGTTTCTGAACTCATCGATTTTGATGCCTTTTAGTGCTTCTGACATTTTTTTGTTTCACCTCTTCTACATGGACAAAACATGTCCCTTTGAACTTTTTTTTTTTTTCATCCAGGGAAACAAACAAACAAACAAACAAAAGTCACTCAGGGCAAAATAAGGTAAATAGGGAGGGTGGGGCATTGGGGTCCTGCTGTTTTTGGTCAAAAACTACTGAACACTGAGCATGGTACAGACGGGGGCACTGTCATGTCACATGTTGTTCATGTAAATCACCCATCATGAAATGGGCAAACACGTTGAAAAAGTCTCCAAAACAAATTCACTGAAGCTGAATGCAGCCTCTCACAACACCACCAGCTGTCACGCTGATACAGATGGGTTCTTAGAACATTCACCTAGTGGGGGAAGCCTGTACTACAAGGAGTTCGTCCTCCAGAAGATAATTCTGGGGTTTTTTGGGTCCCTCCTCGTATAAGGCCTGAAGATGTAAGGTCCTAAATTGTTGACACTCTTTTTGTGGACATTGAACATTTATGAAAGAAGATAACCAACAGTAGAAAATGACATAATAAGTATTCAGGGATGGAAGGAGGGAGACTGGTAAAGAGAGGACAGAGAGGCGTAAGACTGAAGGCTAGAAGGAAGAGACAAGAAAGTTGAACATATTTCATGATTGGGAGAGGGGAGACCAGGGAAAGGACTACTGAGCTTGATGTCTGGGTGACTAGAATAATGCCAAGGCCCCTGACAGAAATCACGTCAACTAGCAATGCTTTGGGGCAAAGCAGGGCAAGTCCAAATGGAATGTTAAGAGTATGCCCTGAATGAGACAGGCTACACTCAAACTGCATAAGACACATGGAAAGCACGGAATCTCAAGCCAGAGAAATGGAGGTGAAAATTGAAATAACAAAGTTCTATGGCATCATAAAAAAGAAGATCCGAAACTAGTACAAAGCCACACAAGAAGGAAAAGGACATGAGAAAGAGCCTGGTGAATGATGTGTGACACGGCACAGTACTTCAGGAAAATCAGGGGAAGAAAGGATCTCTAGGTGAGGCAGTATGCACCTCCATGGGCCCCAGACAGAGCTGGACCACAGCCCCTGAAGCAGGATCCCTCCCCCTCCCCTACTTGTGTACCCTTGCGAAAGTTACTGTGTCTCAGTTTCCTCGTCCACAAAACGAGGATAATACTATCATTTACTTCACAGGATGCTTGGGAGGATTAAGAGTTAATACAAATTCTTAGAACAGTGCCCTGGCCATAAAGTACTGGATAAATATCTGCCCTTGGAGGAAAAGGTATTTTTTAGTCCTCAGTGACCTTGGGGAGAATAATTTCTGGCCAGTAGTAGGAGCAGAAACTACAAGGTAAGGGAATTAATAGGCAACTGAACAGTAAGAAGACGGAGGCCACAAAGTTTCCATAACTTTCACAGCAATTACACAATAAAAGTGAGGAGTGAAACAAAACAGTAACCTGCCGGGACAGGGCTAAGTGAAAACGCTTTCTGAGGGGATTTCTCAGCAAGAAGGAAGAGCCCTGGCTCGCCCAAACTCTTCTTCCATCGATGTGGAACTAGTGTCCTAACCACTTAGGGAGCTGGACTGAGTAGAGACCGGACCCGTCCAGTCTCAGCTCCCCAGAAAGCTCAAACAGCGCTGACCCCGCATCCGGTTAAGTTTGAATCAGCGCTGACTGATTAGGGGGAGAGGCCTATTTCCTAACGAACGCTACCTTGGAAGGTGAAACAACAGGCTTTCCCATTTCCTTGCCCAGCACGACCTGTTCCATCGCTGTGCTCATCACCCACTAATCGGCCACTAGCAGCAGCCGGGACAGGATGCAGATCGGGGAGCCAGAGAGGCGGTGCCCCGCTGCAAGAGCATCACCCCATTTTCTTTCCTGCTTCAAGGACAAAAAAAAAAAAAAAAAGCGCCCCAGAGGGGAAGGAAGCAGGAAAAAAGGGGCTCGGGAATTTGGGGGGTGGGGTGGCTAGCGAGGCCAGATCCTGGGGCTGGAACGTGACCTTAGGGGCCAAGGTCGAACAGGTCTTTCTCTCTCCCAGTGCCACCGGCGAGCACCTCTGCCCTCCCGGCCGGAACGGCAGGTCCTGTGCGGCGTGGGAGAGTTTGGGGGAGGCGCAAAGCCCCGGGATGGTCCGGGAGCTCCGTCCCTCTGGGATGCAGGCTAGGAGAGTCGGGGGGCTCTCCAAGGGGGCGCAGGTGGACAGTGCACCGCCGCCCTCCAGCGGGGAAGGGACCCCGCTCTCCGCTCCGCAGGCCATGGTGCGGGAACTTCCGAGGGGTCCCCCAAGCCGAGCCCCGGGAGGGCCCAGCCAGGCTCCCCGAGTCTCCCGCAGCCGGACCCCACTGCCCGCGCGTCACGCCCAAGTTCCTCCATCCGGCTGCTCCCGACCCCGGCCCTTGGGGGTCTCCCTCCCTCCTCCACGCCCCGCCCGCGGGCCCGGAGCGCAGGCTCACCCGGCGGGGAGCGGAGCCGAAGCGCCCGGCGAGGGAGAGCACAGAGGGCGGTGGTGCGAGTGGCGGAGCTCCTCGCAGCGGCCCTCGCGGTCCCGGGCACCGACCGAGCTGGAAACGGGGTGGAGGCTGCCGAGGTGTCACCTGCCGGCTCGCCCACCCCGTGGCGTGACGCCGCGCAGCGCCACCCCTAGCCGCCCGCGGGCCGCAGCCGCCCCCAGGTACCTGCACGCGGAGGGTGGGAGGAGCCGCCGACGGCCCGGGAGGGAGCGGCCGGGAGGGGCGCGCGCCTGGGCCGCCCCGCCCCCGCCGGGCTCCGCGCCGCTAGCCTGGATGCACCGGGCGCGGCCCGGGACCGGCGCTGCTGGCCGCTCTGCGATATCGGTTCTGACCGAGACTAATGACATTTCTTTCTGAGCACATATGCCATCACCAGAGGTCTTCTCGAGGCTTAACATACATGGTGGGAAGATTGTCATCAGGCATGACTCAGGAATGACTTGTAGAAAAATCTGAAATGAGGCAAACCTGGCCCAGGTTGAGGCTGACGGTGGAAAGGGAGGAAAAAGCATGTCCTGAAAAGGCCCATATAAAAAGGGTTTTCTTAAATAAAATGGAGATCAGACTCAACTAGGGCGACAAGCGAGTCCCCTGCTTATTAAGAAACTAAAGAATTGCTGCAAATATTGAGGAGGGGAAGAGGGTGGGGGGGCATTTAGACTCTAAAATTTAAAGATATATTTTTATTGTTTTTGACAGAGAGAGATACAGAGACAGAGAGAAGGGGGAGGGCCCAGAACAGTCTCCATAGTTGTACATCATTGGTTTTTCCACATAGTTTCATTCCACAGGTAGGAGTACGGCTGCACAGGGTAGGAACTTGGCTGGGGTCTCACCCCAGTGAGAACCAAACTGGGGGCACTCCCCAGTTCAGCATACGGGTCCACACCGGCCGGGGCCAGGATACGATCCTCGGGTCCCTGGGGTTGCAAAGTGAGTGCTCAACCCCCTGAGCCATCCCTGCTTCCCTAGACTCTAAAATTTTAGAGCACTGAAAATCAAATTGTATATCATCTAAGTTAAAACTTTCCTGGTTATTAACAGCAACTGCTGCAGGGAACAAAGTCTAGCAAACTTTCTCCTTACTGGTTACTATTGTTGGATTGGAGGATGGGATGAGGATGAATGTTAGGCGTGCGTGTGTGTGTGTGTGTGTGTGTGTGTGTGCATTTGTGTGTGTGCATTCCGGTTATTTTTTAACTTACCTGGCCTTGTATCTGGGTATGATGCTCTTAACCACTATTACATTTTGACATCAGTAGCTGCAAGGCAAAATAGGAGTCCAAATAAGTTACCTGCTTAAAAAGCAAAACCATGAACTGGAATTGGGTTATCTTCCAGAAACCCAAAAAATAACCACAAGGGTGGTGGTCCTGACCCAAGCACTTCACAACATGGCCTGTGGATTTGCACTGAGTTTTAAGGATGGAATCATGATAAAAGGGTCAAGATTACCAAGGAGGACACCCAGTGGGCCAGAAGGCTCACATACAGGGTTTGCCTTCCATCACTTAATCTTACTGCATTGAACAAGATATTTTATTAATAAATGTTTTATGTAAAACTTTGAGAGCCCACACATAGCAACTGAAAGGAAAGAATAACAACAGAAAATATAGGAAAGCTAAATTTTAAGAGATTCTTGAATTCAAATATGTCTCCTTCCTTTTAGATAAACTTCACTTTCATAATAAAACAGATCATTTAGTATTAATAGATTTGGGAAACCTTTTGGGCAATGAAGACAATTGCTTAAAAATATTTGCCTTTGAGTCTGTCACTATATATATATATATATATATATATATATATATATGAAATTTCAAACATTCAGGACAAATGGATTCATTCATTTAACAAATATTTGATTGCTACTATTAATATGTTTCAGGTCCTAAAGAGTCAATCAAACAGACAAAAACAAAAACCTGTTTTCATGGAGTGACAAACTGTAGATGAATAAATAAAAAAAATATGCAGTGTTTGTGTTGTGATGAGTGCTACGAAGAGAAATAAAGAAGAAAAGGGGATAGCTGCTTTGGAGGTGGGGAGTTGCAGTGTTAAAGTGGTTAGAGAAGACCTAAGTGGAAGAAGGAATTTGAGCCAAAATTTAAAGAGGTGAGGTGGCAAGCTTGTGTGTCTATTTGGTTAATAGCATTCCAGTTGGTGGAAACAGCAAAGGTAAAGGCCCTGAAGCATGAATATGCGTAGGATATTCATGTTCATGCAACAGCAAGGAGGCCAGAATGGTTGAAGTGGAGTGATTGAGGACAGTAGTAATAAGTGAGGTCAGAGTTAAGGGAAATTTTTGACTGAAATTTAAAAAAAGAGTACCCTGGCAACTTTTATGAGAATAGGTTGGGGGAGGGTGGGTAAAAGCACAGAAGCAGAGAGATAAGATCTTTTAAAAAATCCCAATAGAGATATAAGTACCTTGACCAGGTTGGTAGTTGTAAAGGTAATCAGGCTGTAAAAATATAGTCTGAAGGTAATACCAACAGGATTATCTAAGTATCTGATGTGGGGGTGTAAGAAGTGAAAAAAAGGAGTCAAGAAAGACTTCAGGGTGTTTGCCTCGAGCAATTGGAAGGAGCTGCCATGTACTAAGAGAAAGACTGTGAGAGAAGAAAGTTGGGAGGGGAATAGTTAGCTGTTTGCAGGACTAATTTAGTTTGAGACACCTCTTAGATATCTAAATGGGAATGTCAAATAGGCAGTTGGTTATACCAGTCTGGATTTCAAGATTGAGCTGGCAATATAAATTTGGGAGTAGTCAGCTTCCAGATAATATTTCAAGGCAGGAGGATGGCTAAAAGCACCAAGAATAAGACTAGGGCTTTGAGAACTGAGTCCTGAAGCATGCCAGCATTAAATGGTTAGGGAAATGAGGAGGGACCAGTAAATAAAACTATCTGAGAAGGGACAAAACTAACCGAGGTTGGAAAAAATCAGGAGAGTGATGTATCCTGGAAGCAAGTGGGTTAGTCAAGTATTGCCACAATAATGTTGCACACCAAATCACTCCAAAGTTCAATAGCAATATACTTATACTTGTTATGCCCACAGGTCAGCAGCATGGTTGTATTCAGCTGACCTAGGCTATTGACCAGCTGAGTGGTTCTGCTTTAGGTTGCAGTTTCAGCTAAGTCTGTTACATGTGTCTTCATACTAGAGCCCAGATTGAAGAGGCTGTGGCCACCTGAATATCTCCTTGAGGTAGATAAGTGGGTATAAGAGCCAATCCAAAGCCCACGAAATTTGGGGCCTCTGCTCATATCACTAAAGCACATTTAAGGCCTCTGCTCACATCAAGTTGGCTAATATTCCATTGGTTAGAGTATGTTGCAAAACCAAACCCAATATGGGGAGCAGGGGTAGGGACGCATGTTCAAACTTCAGTGGAAGGGTGAGGAGAATATTTGCTGAATAATGCAACCTTGTATTACAGCAATGAAAGAAAATGCTTCAAGGTAGAAGTGATCACCTGTGTTAAATGTCGTAAGCTGAGGACCAGAGATTGTCTGTTGATTTAGCAATATGGAAGTCATTGGTTGACCTTGACAAAGAGCAGGTTTGGAAGAATGGAAGGAGTGACAGAAACCAGAATATGGTGTTTCAAGAGTAAGTGGGAAGAGAAATTGGAGAAAACCAGTTTAGACACTTCTAGCAAGAATTTTTTTTATATAAAGGAGCAAAGAATGAGGTCATGACAGGAAGGGGAGTTGGGTCTAGTTTTTTTTTTTAATAGATGACATTTAAAGTATGTTTGTATATTTTGAAACAATTTAGTAGAAGGAAAAACTGCTAATACTAAAAAGAGTAGACAAATATTGTAGTGATGTTCACGAGTAGGTGAGAGGGGTGGGATTTGGTGCACAGGTAGACAATGTAGCCTTAAATCTGAGTACACATTTCACGTCATTTACTTATTTTTACATAGAATTGTTTTCTTGTTAATTTGTGCTAATTTTTAGTTATTCAATATCCTTCCTCAATGTAAGACTTATATTTTAATTTTATAAGGATTTTTGTTATTATTAGGTTACACATATATTTAACTTATAAGTTTAAAAATAGTTAATCAATATAAACTGTGCTTTGTGCTTTTTGTCTTATTTTCAAAACATTTCCTATTTCTGAAGTCATAAATACATTCTTTTTTTTTTTTTTCTAAAATATATGGGTTTTCCTTATTTAGATCTTTAATCTATCTGGAATTTAAATTATATTTGAACAGTTAATACCTTCACATGATTTACATACGAAATATTTATTATTTATTGTTTTTGACAGAGAGAGGGGGAAGGACCCAGAGCAGTCTCCATAGCTGTATATCATTAGTTTTTGATATAGTTTCACTACACAGGTGAGTTTGGGTCTGCAAAGGGCAGGAACTGGGCCAGGGGTCTCCTGCAAGGGTGGCACGCCCCCCGTGAGCTGGGGTCCTCTTACATGGAAATAACACCCAGGGCAGGAGCCAAATCAAGGGACTCCCACATGGGAAGCTTGCCCCAGCAAGAACCGAAGTGGGGTACACCCCAGTTCAGCATATGAGTCCACACATGTTGGGGCTGGGATACAATCTTCAGATCTCAGGGTTGCAAGATGAGCACTTCAACCCACTGAGCCATCCCAGCATCCCCCCAATTTATATATGAAAATAGTGAAAAATCTTCCAATTCTAGGGAAGCTGAGAGAGAGCTGAACTGGGTAGTGCCCCCAGTTTAGTTCTCACCGGGGCAAGACCCCAGCCCAGTTCCTGCCCTGTGCAGCCCCAAGCCCACCTGTGGAATGAAACTATGTGGAAAAACCGATGATGTGCAACTATGGAGACTGTTCTGGGCCCTCCCCTTTCTCTCTGTCTCTGTATCTCTTTCTGTCAAAAACAATAAATAAATCTTTAAAAAAAAGAAAAAAAATCCAATTCTTGCATCCATGCCTTTGATATATGTCCAATACCCTGGGAATGCCACAATCATTCCTTGCTTGGATTATAACAGACTTTTAACTGGTTTCTTTGCTTCCACATGTTGCTCTTCAACTAACCCCTACACTGACATAAAAATAAGCCTACTAAAACCTAAATCAGATTATATCTCTCCTGCTCAAAACCTTCCAATGGCTTCCCATATCCACTTTAGAGACCAACAAGGCCCTTCTAAATCTGACATCATCTCCAACCCTTACCCTCCTAGTTACTCTTTCCCATTTGGCTGTCCAGCTGATCCTGGGACATTATATGTATGCTCCTTCAAGGTCTTTGCACTTGATATTCTTTATCTGGAAAATTCCTTTTTTAGATCTCTGCTATACTCAAAATTCATCTTTTTCACTGAAGATTTTCCTGGCTGCCTTATCTAAAATTTTAATGCTGCTTCCTCCCTTCACTTCTCATTCCCTTTCTGCCCTTTTTCTCCTGTGCACTTTTTTTTTTTAAGATTTATTTTATTGTTTGAGAGGTGTGAGACAGAGAGAGAGAGGGGGCGGGTGAGAGAGGGAAGGGAAGGGAAGGGAAGGGAAGGGGAGAAGGGCCCAGAGCAGTCTCCATAGTTGTACATCATTAGTTGTGCCATGGTTTCATTCCACACAAATGGATGTGGGGTCGCACAAGGCGGGAACTGAACCGGGGGCCTCCCACATTGGAGGCAAGACCTTCACCACCAAACCACTCCAGCTGTTACCAGTTGCACTGCAGTTGAGCATATGGGATTTGCATGGGCCCAGGCCAGGAACTGAACACTGGATTTCACGATGGCAAGGCAAGCACTCACCTGCTGAAATATCTCAGCATCCCTCCTGTGCACTTTTTAAGAATGTATCTGATTTTCATATTCACCCTATTTATTGTCTTTTTTCCTCCACTTTGTATAAGACCGTACATTCTCATCTTTTAAAAACTATATTCCTCTCATTCCATTTCCATTTCTTCAGGCTCAAAAGTCATGCTAATAGCACCCATTCTCAATGAATATGAGTATAGCAAAGGATTTGGTCTGTTTTGTCCACTGGCACAAAGTTTGTATCCAAGAGAATTGAAACATAGAGCCACACAAAAATTTGTATACAAATGTTCATAGTAGCACTATTCATAATAGCAAAGAAGTAGAACTAATCCAAATGATCATCAACTAATGAGCTGATGGATATAATGTGGTATATTCATACAATTGAATATTATTTGACAATAAGGAATGAAGAACTAATATATGCTGCAAGGTGGTTGATTTTTGAAATCATGCTGAATCACAAGGGGAAGCTATTAATAGAGGTAGAAAAACTATAAGATAAAATGTGCTGTTTCTCTTATTTAAAAAAATATTTTTATTAAAAACATACATTATATGTTTCAGATGGACACATTTGTTCAACATTTATAGACCTAAAAAATTGATCACTATGATAAGTCCAGCAGCCATCTAACACGATATCATGGTCACAATATTACTGACTATATTCCCTATGCTGTACACTGTATCCCCATGACTTATTTGTTTTATACTTGGATATTTGAACCTCTTATTCCCCTTCATCCTTTTAAAAATGTTCAAGTACAGATGACATTCAATATTATTTTATATTAATTCCAGGTATATAGCATAGTAGACATTGTGTAATTAAGAAAGGATCCTCTTGTCTAGTTATCACTCACCTGAAAAGTGCCTAGTTTTTTGATGATCTTGGAACCAGCATACCAGCTGAGGTCTGCTTTCCTGGACTTTTATCAAAAGAAATGCATTTATATTTTAATATTTATTTTATTGTTTTTTTGACAGAGACAGAGAGAGACAGAGAGAAGGGGGAGGGCCCAGAGCAGTCTCTACAGCTGTACATCATCAGTTTTCAACATGGTTTTCTTCCACACAGGTGGGCAGGGGCCGTGCAGGGTAGAAACTAGGTTGGGGGCCTCCTGCATCGGAGGCATGTCCCCTCGAACCAGGGGCTGAAGGATGGGGAGGGCAAGAACCGAACTGGGAGCCTGAGTCTGCACGAGCTGAGGACGGGATTCGATCCTCAGTCCCTGGGGCTGCAAAGCGAGCACTTAACTAGCTGAGCTATCCCAGCTTTCCCTATATTTTATTTAAGCTATGTTATTTTAGGTTTTCAGGTTAACCTAATCCTAATTCATAAAATCTGCTGCCATTGGACAGGTGTTTTCATAATTCCCACCACTACCTAATTCCCCTCTAACATTGACTGGGAGTTACCATTCGTTGTCACATCAGACTTTTTTCTCCATCAAAACCAGAACAATGGAAGATAGCCAGAACCATGTGTTTCATGAGAAGTAGAAGAGCACAGGAGGCCTGACAATTAAGTTCGCAAACTTTCCACTGTGCACTTACATTGGCAGCACTGTACAAACAACTCAGTAAGGTTTCATAACCTTGGTATATCAATGTATCACAGCTGTGTTCGTGTCAATGTCTTGCTGAATGGCATTCATTATTGTTTCCTGTTTTTGTGTGCCATCATGAGAATGTCAGATCTTGAGTTTGCCAAGACCTTTTGGAGAGGCAAGCCAATGTTCCTGGTTGTGTTAGCCTTGGTGATGAAACATGGGGTACACCATACGACCCTGAAACAAAGCGTCCAAGTGCACAATGGAAGTCAGCCAATTCTCCACAACCAAAATAGTTCTATCAGTCCAAACCAAGAGTCAAAACAATGTTGCTAACTTTTTTTGATATTAGAGGGATTGTTCATTATGAATTTGTACCAACTGGGCAGTCAACCAAGTTGACTACTTGGAAGTGCTGAAAAGGCTACGTGAAAAAGACAAAAACGAGCTGAACTTTTTGCCAACAACTCATGGCTCTTGCAGCACAATACACCAGCTCACATGGCGCTGTCTGTGAGGGAGTTTTTAGCCAGTACACAAATAACTATATTGGAACACCCTCCCTACTCACCTGAAATGGCCCCCTGTGACATTTTTTTCATTACCAGACGATAAAGGAAATATGGAAAGGAAAACAAGACATTCAGGACATCAAGGGAAATATGATGACGGCTCTGATGACCATTCCAGAAACAGTTCCAAAATTGCTTTGAAGGGTGGACTATGCACTGGCGTCAGTGCAGTTTCTCAAGGGGAATACTTTGAAGGTGACCATATCGATAACTCAGCAATGAGGAATGCAGCACTTTTTCTAGGATGAGTTCACGAACTTAATGGTCAGACCTCATGTGTCATTGTGGAAGAGGCTGTTCTTATGTAACTAATACTGCAGAGCAACTATTAATGCACCTCATACTAAATGTACATGACTTAAGAAGCTACTATGAAACTAACCATAGTAAGAATTACGACAGAATAGCAAAGACATGTAATGACAAATGTAATGAAAAACATGGACTGGAATTACAGCAGTGATAGTGGTGTAAAATGTATTACATAAAAAATTTTTCTTGGCATGAAAATCTTTTTCCAATGACAAGTTTACAAAAAGGTTGATTGCAATAGAAATTACTACCTGCAGAAACTAACATATGCAAATCTGAGTTAACCAGGTATATTTCCTAGTATGCTAAAGCTGAGTGAAGGGACTTGTATAAAGTTGCATGAAAAGGTTAAGTCATGTATACCCACCTCCCCAGCCAATGACAGTACAGATATCAGAGATATGTGTAAACACTACTCAGTTAGCTATAGTTATTTGTGATATCCAAAGGTTTTAAGTGTTTGAATAGATTTTGGATATCATGCCAGTAATGTGCATATCAGAAAATTATTTTTGTGTGATGAGTAAATTGGTTAAACAGGACTGCAGGAGGTGATCCAGCAAGTCAGTGCTAACACTAAACTTGTTTTATAAAACCTAACTCTATGATGGTAGTTTGCACAAGTCACACAACATGCTGATTTTATAATTCAATGGGAATAATTTAGAAAAAGAGGACATGTCATGAATGTAGTAATGAATACTATGAAAGGGATGTACTAGTGTACTTTGAACCACAGGAGATACATGTCAATGCCTTTTTTTTTTTTTAAAGATTTATTTTATTGTTTTTGACAGAGTCAGAGAGAGAAGGGGGAAGGCTCAGAGCAGTCTTCATAGTGGTACTTCATCAGTTTTTCAACATGGTTTCATTCTACACAGGTGGGTGGGGGCCGCACAGGGTGGGAATTGGGCTGGGGGCCTCCTGCATGGGAAGCATGCCCCCTCAAGCCAGGGGCCCAACTGGGGGGCAAGAACCGAACTGGGGGCCTCCTACATGGGGGCCTCCTACACACTCTAGTTCATCATATGGGTCTACATGGGCCAGGGCCAGGATTCGATCCTCGGTCCCCAGGGCTGCAAAGCAAGCGCTTAACCCGCTGAGCCATCCCGGCTTCCCCATCAATGCTTTCTTTACTTGATGAATTGTATGCACAATAGATGTAGTGTGTCTGAAACTAAAGAGATATTTTGGATGGTTATAAGAAATTGGTTTGTGCTACCTAAAGAAAGTATCAGCTAAACTTATTAGTGAAGATTTAGTCAAAGATTGGGACTTTGGTTAACATTACTCTTTATGAAACCATTACAATTATTTTCTGATAATATTACCATTCTTTAATGTTCATAGTGATTGTTGTTATTTTTAATACCTTTTTTTTCCCACAGTACTTACTGAAATGCTGACAAAATTTTGCATATATAAAATACATAGAAAAACAATAGGTAATAAAAAGTTAATTCTCAAGGGTATACTAGGAGTATTATTTCCTCATTTTAGCACACCTCTAACAGTATATTTATATAGCAAATACACAGATTCATGCAAGAGTGGATGATGCCCCTATATAGGGTGAAGAGAAGATGGGGAGAGAGTGTGAGCCACCTAGGAAGTAGCAGCTTCCCTGTCCCTGCTGGTGTTGGAATGGGAAGGTGTTAACAGGCCCTAATTTAGTGCCACTGCTAACTCTTGCCACAAAGGATGAGATGAGCAAACGAGAAGCCACTTGAGCCAATCATTTGTTGACCACCAACACCAAGGAAACAAAGCCAGTGCCCAGCCTAAGGTTCAACCCTATGCAATAACCACTGACAGAATGTCAAGCCATAAAAAATGAGGAACTTGAGGAATTTCATCTCAAACATTGATTCACTTGTATTTTAGTGACAAGAGAACATGCCAATGTTAGGACTGTGTCGCTCATTTCTTTGTAACCCATTAGCACATAGTGTATGAGTGCCCCTATGAGGATAAACAGGTGTGATTAGCAGTAAAGAGAATCTGAATATGTGGAAAATATTAAGTTTAAAAACAAATTTTACCAATGTATTTGTTTATAAAAATTATAATTTGCAGAAATGTCTTTAGCTTTTCTAATTTTCAGTAGTTATATCATTTTTATAGTAATAACAAAATTAGTATATAACTCAACAGTATTGAAATATTATTGCTGAGTTAGAACTGTGCAGCCATTAGTTTTATCTAACTTGAGTTTTTCCTTTCCATTGTGAGATAGTGACTTTTCTTTGAAAGATAGCTGCAATTGGAGACAAACTATTCCTGCTGTTGTCGCAATCATACTTTAAATAACGTAGCCAAAGGTTTTTGTTTTCTAGTATCTCACCAATAGTAGGTTCTACATACCTATGTGTTCTTCACTGAAGTTTCCATTTTGATGTTATTTTTATCTGTTTAAAAAAAAATTGGCATAGTCTTGCAGGGGTCTCCAAATTTTTCAGCCCGTGGGCCGCATTAACTATCAAACAGCAGTTTGGGGGCCGACTACACACTTGAGGTCCAAATAAAAAAGAATCAAAACATAGATGTTGTCTTTAATTATTTATTTAATATTATTTTATTCAGATAAAAAGGTCTCCACAGGCCAGATGAGAGGGCCTCGCAGGCCGTAGTTTAGAGACCCCTGGAAAGGTTTGTCTTCCAAACTTTCTTTAAAGGTTTTTATGTAGTTTAAATGAGGCTTTTTAAAATTATAAACAGGACAAAAAGTACGCTTCCACTGAAAAGAAGACTTTTTTCCTCTATGAAGGTGTTTTCTAAAAGTCTTGGTAGGAAGTATAGAAGCTTATCTACGATGCTATTTTCAGGCTTGCTGTTAAACACAGTTTTAGGGCCGTGTCAATAAAACATGTACATTTATTGTGTCTACAGATTTCTAAAAACTAGGCATTTCATGGGTGTCTCCAGAATGACTTTAGTTAAAACTGGGATCAATTTGAGGTGACGTAAACAACTGACATAAGGATCGTTTGAAATATGACATGATATGAACACCCATTATCCAAAACAGCAGAGAACAAAACTTTGTAAAATGTAAAAGGCACTAGAGAGCAGTTACAGGTGATCATTATCTTTGTACAAGGGTGATGTGAAAAAAAATCCAGCCATAAATGTCTCTATTTTTCATATTATTAGGCTGGATACTTTCTGGATAGCCTTTATAATAGGTTCATTGATATATAGTGCCAATAAGGCTGGACAAATATCAGTTGAATGAAACAATTTTAAAAAGTTTCAAATGGAAACCTCTATAAGCTTCTCATATTTCTCCAGTATATTTCTGCAAGTGTTTCAAAACAAAACAAAATAAAAGTCTTAGGGTGGGGAAAAGAATAAAACAATCATTTAAAATCCTCTCCTGATGATCATAGTCAGGCTTGAATTAGTGACCTTGAAGATCAAGTGCTAAATCTCAAAACACAGAGCAGAAACAACAAAATCAGTATTTACTGAGTACCTACTGTTGTCCACGTACTGTTCTAGGATTTAAAAAAAAAAAGGCAAGTGGATGGAAAAGATACGACTATGAAGGAGAGGCCAAAGTAGACTTAATGTACAATTATTAGGTGATGCAGAGAAAAGAGAGAAACAATTCAACAGATATTAGAAGAAAATGTCCCTGAGCTGAGAAAAGAATTGAAGCTTCAGAATGAAAAGAGCTCACAAGAGCTCTAAGAAGTGATGAGGGAAAAAGAAGTTTTATCAGATTATCTTGATAAATTTAAGGAACTCTACGATAAAGAGAAAAACATTTCAGTTGACAATCTCCCAGCTAAAAATCTGAGTTCCCTACAAAGAGGAAAAGATCACACCCATCTTAAGAATTTTCTCCTACAGTACTAGAAGCAAGGAGAAAGTGAACATAAGAGTTACAGACTAATGAAAGAAAAGGACTACAATTCAAGAATCCTATACCCAACAAAATTATAATTTCCTCAATAGCTAATTGGTTTGAGTGCTTGCCTTGCAATCACGAGTTCCAGGGTTCAATTCCCAACCCCGGCCTGTGCAGAACTGCACATATACTGAACTGCAGTGCAAATGGTAACTGCTGAGATGGCTCAGCAGTGAAGGTTCTCACCTCCGATGTGAGAGGTCCCCAGTTTGGTTCTGGCCCTGTGTGGCCCCACATCCACCTGTGTGGAATGAAACTATGTCACAATTAATGAGGTACAACTATAGAGACTCCTCCCCCCTTTTCTCTTTCTCACCTTCTATCAGATAAAGTAAATCTTTAAAAATATCATTTCCTCTGCTAGAGGAAAAGGTGATATTCAATGACTAATGTGTACCACCCAAATACATCACCTAAGTGCACGCTCACACTCTTTACTGCTGTATATGTAGCCTTAAACAGGGGGCTGGCTGAAAAAAAAAAATTACAGTACATTCACAAGATTTCTAAATGATTGTGTAATTAATAAAAAAGAATGACTTAGTGTATTAAAATTTGTGCCTGGGAGTTCTAAGATAGGTCTGCAGCCATGTAAATGACTGTCATGAAAGTTTATACTCACAGATCCCTAGAAACGGGAAGCACAACACACTATGCCATGCAGGGCCAGAGGAAAGGACCAGGGTTGGTTAGAAAGCCTCCTGTTTAGGGAGAGGGCAAAGTATGGTCCAGGGCCTTTACTAGGGTTTTCTGGGAAGAAATGGGTGAAGACAGGCTAGGTACATTTAGGGTTGGATAGTGAGAATAATATTGATAGTTGCCTGGTACCTAGTCCTGGGCTGATTTAGGGCAGGGACAAAATTGACTCGGAGTGTGAGTTTGACAAAGGAGATAGTTGGGGGTGTGGACCCTGAGTTGGTTGGTTTGTATATCAAAGGCATGCTCCCAGGGGAGCACGCTCCTTTGTTACTGCTGGGAAGTAGCTAGTCCTAGGAGGGCAGTGTCCTCAGGAAGGTCCCAAATGCCATAGTATCAAAAATACTGAAAATAAGAATATAGCCAATACACTTAGTTATACCAAATGACAGAGGGATTTCTTTTTTTTTTTTTTTTTTATTGTTAAAGACAGAGGGATTTCTATGAGCTATAACTGAAAAAAGAAAAAAAAAAACAGAACTGTGTTTATCTCAACTTTGCAAAATAAAAAATGCTTTCCATCTATGTCTACGTAAGTCCATATACGATTGTAATATGAAAGAACACATAGTTGGTTAGTACCGTATTTTTCGGTCCATAAGACACACTTTTCCCCGCCAAAAAAGTGGAGGGAAAAGTGTGTGCATCCTATGGAGTGAATACTGCAAAGAAGAGTGCACGTTGGGGACCTTAATGATGCTGTGGGGAAGCCTGCAGCCAGATCAGAAAGCAGGGACTGCATGGAAGGAGAGCAGGTCCAGGCAGGTCAGGTGCGTCTTATGGAGCAAAAAATACGGTAACTTGCTTTGTGGCAGGAGGGTAAGGGATGGGGAGGAAGGTGCTGATGTGGGAGTGACAAGTTTCTGTAACAACAGCATGCCGAACATCCCATTATATATATGTGTCATCAAGAGACACTTGGAAGAATGGCCACCAAAATGTTAGAAGTGGTTACCTTAGGGTGGTATGATTCCATGTTACCATTACATTTTTTTGTAAGTTTTCATGTTGTCTCTTTGAATCGGCATATCCTCCTGTATACTTTAATTCATCTCTAGATTACTTGTAATACCTAATACAATGTGCTATTTAAATAGTTGTTATAATGTATTGTTTAGGGAATAATGGCAAGAAAACAATTTGTATGTGTTCAATACAGATGCAACCATCAGAGGCCTAACTACATAGTACATACACATCAGCAACAACATAACTTTTTTTTGGATTATTTTTGATCCAAAGTTGGTTGAATCTGTGGATGTGGAACTCTCATATAAGAAGGGCTGACTGCATTTCTATAAGTAGAAAAAAGCAATACAGTTATTTGCAGTGTGGGGGAAGAATTTTTTTTCTTAAAAAATAAAATTTCCAATTTCAATGGCACTCTCAAAGTTCATAAGGATCCTCACCAAGGGACAACAAAAGTGAGAGTAAATGGCAAGGGCTTAAGAAGAATCAACTATAAAGTAAATGTATATAAAACATTTGTCCAGAAAGGTCTGATATGAGGCCTCACCCTCACACACTTAAAAATTCATGTACTGTATAGCTGGTATTCAAGTTCACAAAACCTCTTTTACTAGTCTCCTGCGATTAAGAATGAAGAAGAAAGGTATATAAGATTAGCTTCATAATAATCATTTGAAGGTTATGACACAAGAAGAGTGGACAGTAAAATAGAAATTTTATGATATTTCATGTTTAAGCCAGATTTCCTGTCAGACATTTTCTGCCTCAATGAAGGATATAGGACTTGGTCACATGTTAACAAAATTCAGAGAAAGGGAGTTCAAGTATAAGAACCAGCTGCCATCTGATGTATGGGGGAAAAAAAATCATGGGATTTTTTTTCCAATTTAAAAAACTCTTGTGACACACTTTTTGGATTGTGGGAGGAACCGAGTCTGAAAATATTTAACACAAAGTTAGACAATGGTTCACTAAATAAAATTGTTGCAAAAACTGAATACATGAATAAGAAAAAATAAAAAAATGTCAGTGTCAACTTTTCAAATGTTATTTTTGATATAATCATCCTCAGTAAAATCATCCTTGAAAGTGAAAATGATCAGGGTGATGACAGAGCGAGCAGGAGGAAGTCAGTGCCACTAACCTCCACCTGTTCATCCTTGTAGATGAACTGTAGACAGTTCACGCCGTCTGCTCACAGTCCCTGGGGGGGGGGGGGGGGGGGCGCGACTTGTTTCCTTGTATTACAGCAAGAGAGGCCTCTCCGGGCCACACCCAGTGGGAGCAAGGAGGCATGTTTTGTTTAAATAAACTATACAGAAATTTGTTTCAGGATTTTATGCAAATACTAACCTCATTAAAAAACGAGGGTGGGGATCAACAAATTCAGGGCTACTTTAGCTGGTCACTTGACAGTTAAAAAAAAGTCCCATTTTAAACGTTTCATCAACAGAGACACAAAGGTACTTAGGTATGACATTCATCCTTCCTCATCACTGCTGCTCCAGGCATCTTCAAATGCTGGATTTAACTGTGATTTGGTTGTAGTCTGAAAAAAAAAAAGCGGGGGTGGCATGGGCGGAGATTTGATTAATCAACCTCATAATTTTAGGCTTAAAGTATAGTTATAAAATATATTACATGAAAAGCAATTAGATTATTTTAAAAGAAACTATATAATTTTTAATTTCAAAACAAAAATATAATAAACAACTGACATATATTCAAGATATAAGATAATGTAACTTCATTTTTAATAAATATATCCAGACTTTACACAGATTATGCTTCCCTCACAGTAGTTACCTCAGAACTCTCTCTCTCCCTCTCTCTGATGCTGTTACTATTTAAGGCATTATTGCAATTTTTTGGAATTACCTAGAGAAGGTAGCACATTAACATCCATGTAGCTAAGACTGAACTCAGGTGTATAGTCTGACTCGACAGTCCAAAATATTAATGTTGGTAATTGTTAATTGTTTGGATGGACCTGACTTTTATTTATTTATTTATTTTTTATAATTAATTTATTTTTATTTTTGACAGAGAGAGAGAGAGAGAGAGAGATACAGAGACAGAGAGAGAACTGAACTGGGGGAGCTCCCAGTTCAGCATATGGTTCCGCATGGGCCAGGGCCAGGATTCGATCCCTGGTCTCCGGCGCTGCAAAGGGAGCACTTAACCCACTGAGCCATCCCGGCTTCCCCCTGACTTTTATAAATAAGCAAAAATCCATATATTGGGGTAAGGTGTTCATCAACTGATAAATACCATTTTTTGTTCAAAAAAGTAATGTGGGTTATTAAGTGGTAAGATTTATTTATCTTTTCATAGCTATTAAATCATTCAGAAGCACTTACAAAATGTGTCAGAAATGGTTAACATGTCTGTCATTAGCACACAGGTTTCCCAGGGAGAAGACAACATGCACTTAGATGGTGTTTATTTAAAACAAAACATCACAGTATTCCTAAAGCTTTAGGGCTGTACCTAATAAAGGTAATCAGCAACTAGAGGAATTTTAATTATGTATGGTATAACAAATCAATTCACTTTTTTGGGGGGGAAACATTTTGAATGACTATCTGCTTATTCACTGGCAAATGACAAAAGGGATTTAAGATAGTCTCAGTTTTTTTGGAGTTTCTGGATATTATGAGCCAGGTTTGCTTCTTATTCTGAAGCTTTTATATTTGCTACAAGTTTGTTCAGACCCCAAATCCAATAATGTATTAGCACTAAGATTACTCTTAAATTATCTTACATTGCCTTTCACAACATATAGCAATATTTTTTGAAAAAGGGTCACACTTATGTTTGTTTGTTTGTTTGCTTGTTTGAGAATGTTTCTTTCTTTTTTGATGAACATGATGATTTACAATTTTATAATTTAAAGATAACAGCAGAAAAAGTAGGTGTTTCCAGTAACTACCCCCAAATCAGCCAGGATAGTTGGAAAACAAAAAATATTAATTTAGGTATTATTTATAGCTGTTAAAGCTATAGATCACAGTCCATTATTAAACCTAATGCTGGCTTTGGTCACTATTACTGAACCTAATGTTGCCTATCAACACTTGGTTGCACAAATAAAATTCCTTTATACCCCAAATGGATAAGCCACACAAAAGTAATGCCTCCTAATTCCACTATGTAAGTCCAATATGTTACCTATTAAGCATTTTAATTTCATCTGAAGGCTCAACAGAAAAAGAAAATTATATTTTCTTGTAAATTATTGTTGCTATGGTGAGCAAAGAAACAGAAATAATCAAGTAAAAATCAAAATGCAATTGCATATAAATTTTACTATTTATGCAAATAAAGGATAAAAATATGAAATCACTGAAGTATTATAAGAAATACATTTTATTGCTAAAAATTCACAAACAAAAAATATACTTGTAGTTAAAAACTGCCATAATATAATACGAATGTGGTACCCATATTATTGTTTGAGATCTAACGATCAAGTGGAACTGACAACTATTACTTCAGTTTTCTCTACATTATCTGCTCATAAGGCACATCTCTTCTGCTTCAAAATAATCCATCTCTACCTCATCAGTCTGCCTGTTCTATTAACAGATAGTTGTGAATATTATAGAGACAGGGAAGGGTGAGTTTAGAAGGGATCTAATCCAGATCCAAATAACGCAAAGGAAGAACAAAACCAGACTTAATATCTACCACACATACATCTTGATAAATGCTAAATTTCTTACTGTAATTACTGAAATCCTTCATAGGTAGAATACAGGGTTGTCTATATCTATAAGTAATTATATACCTATATAAGTAGTAAATAAAACAGCTATGCATTGTGTGACTTAAAGTAAGATTACTGGTGAGAGGTGAGATTTAAAATGTAATTTAACTGACTTACAGATCTCAGAAAGGAAAAACTGAAGAGTTATATAGGCTTGCCTTGACCATGACTAAGTTTTAGGAAGAGGGGGCAATAGGAAGGCAGATTCCTCAGGATATAATAAAACATCCTGTAAATTAAATAACAGAATTTATGCTTAAAAAGACCATAAAAATCTGTCCCTATTACTCAATACCCTTCAGTATCTTATGATAGAACTAAATTCCCCCACCTTAGATTTCAGAAGAAACACCCATAGGGATTAATTACATCTTCGTTGATGGGGAAGTAAATCTCATCTCAAGGGTGGATTTGAAAGGAAACCTAAGAAAAATTTTGCTTTGATGATTCTAATATTGGGAGATACCATAAAGTTTTCTCAGATCCCTAATAAATGGCAAAACTGGGATTTAAACCCAGTTACCAGTAGTAGTATTTAGTTTATCTGAAACTGAGTGTGTATGGATGTATGTGAGCATTGTCAACTGTGTTATGTTGCCTCTCTGGGAAATTGCAGCAGTCATTTATTTAATAGTCAAGATTAAAAAAAAAAAAAAACCACTTTAAAAATATGAGTTAAACAGTAAATATACATAAGGTATAAAAGGTTGTGAAGTTGGACTTCTCTACTGGAATCTGTATGATGATCACATTCATGTTCTACTAATCTTCACAGGAATCTTTCAAACTAAATTTTGCAAAACTAATCTTAGCACATACCATTTTATATTAATATGAGAATGATGGCTATCTTAAAGTGTAAAAGCATATTTTTAAAGATAAGGTCTTATAGCTCTAAAACTTAAAAATAAAGCTAACTTGTATATCTCTAGAATTTTCTACTTGTTCAACTTAATTTCTCATGTGCAGAAATTCTTATAGATGATAATAAATTCAAACTATATAACTACAGAATAAGGAAGTAAACCATCAGAATCACATACTACCTTTATAAATTAATCATTTTAGTTTTCTTCTAATACCCTCTTTGCAAATATGTCTTGCTACTTTTACATTTATTGTTTTCATTTGGTAAATAATTGTTATACTTCCTAACAGAACTGATAGTATTAAAATTTGGATTTAATATATATAGTAATTCCCAAACAGCAGCATGTAGTAATTAAATAATAATGCAAAATAAATAGCTGAACCAAACTATGTGACCATACTGAGTTATCTACAGAAGAATATTTAGTAATTTAAAGCAGCCATACACTAAAATTAATTAAGGCTATAATAAACCAAATTAGACATGTGATAAAATCTGGAAGTATTCATACAGCATTTGGCCAGCTTGAAGATTTATCATTGTGCATTTTTTCTCTCTTACATTTGGATTAGGGCCAAAAGAAAAGAATTCACAGGCTTTATAGTACAATAAGCCATAGGAGTTGCAAAGTTAGATATGAAATATATTTTGTCAATAGCTGTGAAACGCTATCAAGTACCTCCATAAAAATTCATTTGCATGGGGTTTGGGACAAAGTTCTGTTTTCATAAAGAGAACTAAATATATGAAAAATGTTTTTAGAATGTCAAATGTGCTCTAGCAATAACTTTCTTCCATCTCTATTTAAGATGCTCTTAGGTAATATTAACTTAAGGTTTTTCTAACTCATCATTTCTACTTCCAACTTAAAAAAATTATATATACAAATATTGGTTTTTAGACATTAGACTTTTAATATCCTAGAAATTAAGGTAAATCAGGATGACTAACAGTGCTTAGTAAAATAATCTTTGGTAGAAAAGGTATCACTTATAGACAACTTGACACAAAAGTTAAAAATATATATATAGAAGCTACTACTCCTAAGACCAGGGATCATGTCTTACTGATCTTTGTGTACCCATCATACCTGTAAAGCTCTTTATTCACACTATCATATTTGTACCAGTTTATGCTCTAAGAAAGGCATTAACAGACTGCTAGTAGTAATATAAATTGGTAAAATTTGACAGTGTGAATAAAGATCTTTAAAAATGTCATACATGATAACTTAACACATAAATCTACTTCTAGGAATCTATTCAAAGTAAGCAGAAATATAAATAATTTATGAACAGACACTTACCTTAATGTGTTAATAATGATCAAAAGAAACATCTCCAAGTGAGTAAGTATTTAAGTAAATTGTGGTATATAAATGACAGAATGCTACATTATTAATGACATGGAAATACTGTAGGCTTATTGTATAACATTAAATGAGATGCCAAGATGTACGTCTAAGCATGATATTAAGTATGTTTAAAAAATACATATGCATAGAAAAACAATAAAGTAAATCAAAATGATAATAAAAATGATTTCAAACTTATAAGTTTATATTCTTTTAATATTTTTCTGAATTTTCCAAATGTTGTAACAGGCAAATTATTTATAAAATCAGAATATAGCAAGAAATGCTTTAAAAGTCTCTCCCATACAAATTAATAAAATTTTTATTTATGGTTTAGAAATACTGTACAGTTTGTACAAATAAAATTTACCTCATCATCATCAGGAACTGGTTCATATATTGATGGTACCCAAGCAAGAATATTGCAGTCTCTGCTACCACTATAGAGTTCCTGTAACACAGAAAGCAAAGATTGTGGGACAATTTAAAGCTGGAACTAATCTGAAGTGAACTACATTAATTTGTAACACTAAATATGTTGAACAACTGGTAAATAGGACCAATCAGAAGAGATACTGGCCATAAAGTAGGAGCAGAGTCGTGAAAGTCCCTTTTAGTTGTGGGTTTGAGGTGTGGCCTAGGAAGCCCCAGGGAAGGAGGTGAAGCTGGAGGTCACTTAGGGAGTGTGGTAAAATAGCTATTTCATAAATAGTAGGATAAGTATTTGAATGTTTTAATAATAGATATTGCCATACTGATATGTACTGGCTGAAAAATCAGCCCTGTATATCAGGCACAAATTAAGTAATCAGTATTAATAAATTAATGAATAAGAGCTTCACCAGGTGGTACTTGAAGTCCCTCCTAGCTCAAATAATCCATAATTTTCATTCTAGCAGTATTTAACTTTCATGAGCCTTATTTTCCTTACCTACAAAACAAGGAAAATACCAACAGTCTTGCTATATTAGACTCATTTAAAGGAGCACATGAAATAATTTGTGCAAATGTTCTCTGATAAAACAATCTGCTCCATTAGTGAGATTAAAGAGAAAGGTCTGGATGTTAAATAGCTGCCACCGATATATAGCAACAAAAAAACAAGCAATCCAATTAAAAAATGGGCAGAAGACTAAACAGACACTTCTGCCATGAAGACGTACAAACGGCAAACAAATATATGAAAAAATGTTTAAAATCACTTGCAATTAGAGAAATGCAAATTAAAACCACAATGAGATACCACCTCACACCTGTTAGAATGGCTATAATCAACAAGATAAGAAATAAGTGCTAGAGAGGCTGTGGAGAAAAAGGAACCCTCATACACTGCTGGTGGGAATATAAATTGGTACAATCACTATGGAAGGCAATATGGAGATTCCTCAAAAAATTAGGAATGGAATTATCATATGATCCAGTAATCCCTCTTCTGGGTATCTACCCCAAAATTTTGAAAACCTTAATTCACCTGAACCCCAATGTTCACTGCAGCACTGTTCATGGTGACCAAGTCGTGGAAACAACCAAAGTGTCCTTTGATAGATGACTGGATAAAGAAGTTTGGTACATTTATACAATGGACTACTACTCAGCAATAAGAAAAGATGAAATACAATAATTTGTGACAATATGGATGGACCCTGAAACCACCTTATTAAGCGTAATACGCTAGACTGAAAGAATCAAGAAACATATGACCTCACTTATATAGGTGGAATATAAAACTGAAAGTAACAAAGGAACAAAAACTCATGGACACAGTCAATAGTTTAGTTGTTACCTGAGGGTAAGGGGGGAGGTTGGTGGGAGAGCTGGGGGATGGGGGAAGTAGGAAGGGGGCATCAAATATATGGTGATGGAAAGAGAGCTGAGTCTGGGTGGTGAGCACATAATGCAATGCATAGACAATGTAATGTAGAATTGTACACCTAGAAACTATGTAATTGTTACCAACCAATGTCACCCCAATAAATTTAACAATTAAAAAAAAAAGAAATAATGTAAGTTGCATCAACTCAAAAGCAAACTTAATAGCCACTGGCAGAAAGAGATAAACAAAATTTTAGACAGATACATAAAATCAAGATATACAAACTGTAGTTTGAGATTAGACATATGTATTCTATTTTTTCCCAAAAGATTGTTTGCAAATTATTTTAATATGCCAAGTAAATGGAGCTCATATGCAAAAGAATTTATCCCACTCAAGTTGTACAGCATTAACCTAATTCACATATATATCCTATACCACCTAAAAATATATACTGTATTATCCTTTATTAAGTAGACCCTAGCTCAAATGCAAATTAAAAGTATAATCCCTCAGAATGAAATTGCAATTTAATCTTATATACAACAACCATTCTGACAAGCTAGCTATTTGAACATTTTAAATTCCTTTAAGTATCATTCTTACCTGGAAATCAGACTGAAATACGCAGCAGTCAACACTTTTATAATGTCCTTTAAGCATAGTTATCTGTTCTCCTGAGTAAATTGCATAAATAGCAATGGTGCTACCGTGTGGTACAAAAACAAATTCTGAACTGCAGCCACAGGAAACAGTGAATTTCAATCCTTTTCTACTCTCATTATAAACTTTTCCATAATTCACCTGTAGGATATAAAATCATAAAGTTATTGACTTCTTAAATCTGAATTAAAAAGACAATAAAGATTAGAAGAAATATTTACTTAAAATACTAGCATATACTATAAAAAGGGTTCTTATAAAATCTAAAGAAAATGACCAATGTCTTAATATAAATAACAATCAATGATCTAAATGTACACTTCATATAAGAGGGAAATACAAATAGTAAAAAAAAACTACAAAAGCAAATGTCACATTTCAACCCTGATAGAAATAAAAATGCAAATTAAGGCAAACTTAATCATTTTTGACCATTTAGTAAAAATTTTAAGAAACCATAAGACACTCAATACTGTAAAAGCGAGGTAAACATGTTGGTCGCACTGTAATTTGGTCATTCCTTCTAAAAGGCCAAAATAGTTTATTATACAACAAAATACAAAGATATTCTTTTTTTTGGGGGGGGGTAGGGGTTAACCTTTTTATTTTAAAAAACTTTTTAATTGTGGTAAAATACACATAACAAAACTTGCTATCTTAATCATATTTATGTGTATATTTCAGTGACATTTAGTATATTCACATCTCCAGCACTGTCTTCAATGAAACTCTGTACCCATTAAACAACAAAGATATTCTTACTCGTTGATCTATTAACTACTCCTTGAACTAATAACTATTCCTGGGAATTTATCTTAGGGAAATAATTAAACATCAAAAAACGATATGCCCGATGGAATTCAATGCAACATTAACTATAATGGCAAAATAACTGAGAATGGATGTAAATTCCTAATAATGTTTTATGAACTACATAGTTTATACAACAAAACCATAAATATGAAAATTATGCAGAAAATAGGGATGAAAGCTCAGTATAAAAAAGCACAGAACACAAATAATGTGTGTACTATAACTGCAGCTTTATATAAATAAGCAAGCATTGGGAACAAAAATAAAAATTCTGCATCTATATGCCAAAGGTGCAAGCTCAACAATATCAGCATCAGCTAAGCATTTAGAAATGCACAATTCCAGGCCATATCCCAATGCTACTGAACTAGAATCTTCATTTTTAATAAGATCCTTAGGTGATATGTAAGGCCATCACAATCTGAGCTCTGGACTAAAGAAATTGACAGTCAAGTTTACTTCCTGGTGATAATGCAGATAGGCAGTTTCAGGGTAGCTAATCATTTGGGAATTATGAACATGTAGCACACCAAAATCTTCCTTCATCATGGCTAACACTAGAGTTTGAACAGAAAATGATTTGCCTTTTTCTAAAGGTTGGGTGGGAGTGTGCTTGTGTATATAAATATTTGAGGACAACGTGGATGTACGCTGATAATCTGTGGATACCACACTTGGCTTACTCACCCTTCAATTAACATGTAACAGAAATGATCACATGCATTCAGCTATCCCACTGCACCAGTGTTAAAACATTACACTTACAGCCAGTAGACTTGGGTTTTTGAAACCCACTCCCCCTCACTTTTCTTTTGCCTCTTATGAGTAATCAATTATTTAACTTATAAGTTTCATTCTTCTAATCTGTTAAATGGAAATAACATTATTTATTAAACATTCAGTGGTATACACAGGCTTTGAAAAGATTTGATGGGGAGAAAGACTTCAAAGGCTTGGAATATGATAATGGCAAGTCTAATTCCCTATCTTATGAATTCTTTTGATTGTCTCAGGAAATATATACATGTAGTCACTAAGTGAACACCTTCAGTGATACAGAGATTCCATCACAAGGCAGTTCATTTTACTGTCAAACAATGATCAACAGAACAATAGTAATAACAAGTAACTTTTCCTAAAATGTCAATATTTGCTGTAAGTGTAAGACAATGTGCTAAATATTTTACATGCATTATTTCATGTAATACTCAAAACAATACTATGAGATCAGTAGCATTACTGTACAAAAAGAAAACAAAAAGTATTTCAATCATGGTCTCTTGGCTAGTAAATGACAGAATCAGAAACTGAATCTAGAGTGTTAATATAATAACCCAAAGGCACTGTGCCATATTGTTGTAAATTATTTTTCTTTCATCCCATGAAGTAATGATCAAAGCACATTGTATTATAATACAAGTAAGCACCAGGTATACTCTGGAAACATCTAAGCTAGACTAGAGGTGTAAAAGAGAGGTTGTGCCTGAGATGATTCTTGAAAACAGAAACAGATGGGACAAGAAGGAAAAAAAATGGTAACCTAAAGCAAATGATATTCTGTGGGGGTCTGCAGCAGAATGAAAAGGCATGAGAGTATGGTATATTTAAAGACCTCTAAGTAGTTCAATATGAAAATGGGAAAGTGGGAAGACATAAAGCTGGTGAGTTAGAAGGCACAGATTGGGGAAGCCGGGATGGCTCAGTGGGTTAGGCGCTCACTTTGCAGCGCCGGGGACCGAGGATCGAATGCCGGCCCCGGCCCGTGAGGAACCATATGCTGAACTGGGAGCTCCCCTAGTTCAGTTCTCTCTCTGTCTCTGTATCTCTCTCTCTCTCTCTCTCTCTCCTCTGTCTAAATAAATAAATAAAATATATATTAAAAAAAAAAAAAATCCAATTCTTAAAAAAAAAAGAAGGCACAGATTATAAAAAGACCTTGTGCACAGAGGCAAATACTTTCAGTTTTAATAACCTGAGTGTATTGAGAAAATACCAGAAAAACTCCCACTGGTAGATGAGTTTGGAAAAAGTCAGAAGGCTATTAGAGTAATTAAATAGAGAGATCATAAGGGTCCAGGATGAGGTTGGAAGGGAAGAGAGGTATGAAAACAATCAAGGAAGAATTAACAAGAATTATAATTGACATAATAGCTGGGATGAGGGAGAGGAAAGAATAAAGGATAGATTCCCAGTTTCTAGACATTGGTAACGGTTGAATGATGACAGCATCTAAACAGTAAGCACTAGAATGGCTACTTTTGGATCTTTTTTTTTCTTGTGTTGAATCAAAAGCTGCCTCTGTGTGAATGTTCCCTGTAGGTAGTTGGTCTGTACTCTATGGCAATGGTCTCCAAACTGCAGCTTCCATGCCTCAGGGGGTCTGCAAGATGATCCATTACAGTGTGAGAAGAAAATATAAAACTTTCTATTTCATTTTTATCTAAAAAATAAACTAAGCGTTTATAAAATATATAAACTCAATAGTACTTGTATATATTTTGCAAATAATTATAAGTATATTGAAAGTGTATACTTATACATTTTTTTTAAACTAATAAGGCAACACCATACAATAATAATAGTTATTTATGGTATGCCTATTATTTAGCAGATACAACTATTTGCATACTTCCATTTTACCCTTACAATTACTGTTTAGGTACATAATAATCCTGATTTACATGATGGAGACACTGAAACTCTACAGTCCTTCATGATGTCACTATAAGTAAATTGCCTAATGTCCCCAAATTACTAAATGCTAGGACTAGAATGTGTTTCTTATTCTGACAGGCCTTTAAATATTTGAAGAAAGTGTGTTTACCCTGAGAGTTACTTTTACTGGGATCAATGTCCCAAATTCCTTTAAGTGTTGTTTGTATGTTAGTTTCTGGGCCACTCTTGTCATCTTTGATGAATGACTTACACTTTAATAAAGTCCATTTTTAAAATGTTATTATCCATACTAAACACACTATTCAAGACACAAACTTACCTGCAAAAATTTATAGGTTATGAGTATCATCTTCAAGGAGAGAAAAATGGAATAAAATCATACTAACAATTTCTATATATACGCAAAACCATTTATATTTATCACATTCATCTTTTGATGCACATGCCAGTTTACTATTTATTCCAAAGTGACTGCCAACTTCTCCACTCAAGAGCCTTGAGTGTCTTTCTGTCTCACCCAGAGAAAAAACCTAATCCCTTATAAATGTCTACAAGCCCACATGCACTGGTGTCCTATTCCTTTTGTTCTTCCTCTACCACTCTCTGCCTTGCTTACTCGATTCCAACACAGGAAAGTCTTAGATGTTCCTTGGGTACTTTAAGCATGCTCCTGCCTCAGGGACTTGGTACTTTTTTCCTGCTCTGCCTGAATGGTCTCTGTCCCAAATATCTGACGGCTTCCTCCTTCATTTCCTTCAGGCCAAATGTTCTCTTCTGTGTGAGACCTACCCTGACTACCCTACATAAAACAACATAGTGCTTACTGCATCCTAGCATATATTTTATTTATCCATTTATCCATCCATCCATCCATCCATCCATTTATTGACTGATGGATGGAGAACGTTCTTTCTCTCCCTGGAATGTAAGCTCTACGAGACTTGGATTTTTCTATGTCTTACCTACTGCTGTATATTACTGCCTGGAAAAAGGAAATAATATTTATTAAACAAACATATATAGTATGAGATTTGATCTTTTACCTTTATAACTTTAATTTATAGCAATTGTTCTCTATCTTTTATTCTTCTCCAACATTCCTGAGTGATATAGCATACTCCCATTATGCACAGTGGCTCAGTAGAGCAAGGATTCTCTGAAGTGGGGAGAATGTGGTGGAGGTGAGGTGGGGTGGGTTGTCCTGAGTTGAGAATTACTAGTTCACACAATGGAAAAACGTTATAAAAAGAAAGCTGTGATTCAGAGGCAAGAAACAGAGGTAAATCTACAGAAAAACATCAAGTATGTGACAAAATCCATTTCTTTCACTTATATCCAAAAGGTTGGAGGTATTTAAAGTCTCTTACTAGTGTGTTTTCTCCATTGGAACTATTCCAGAGCCTCATTCGATTATCTGTACCAACAGTGAGTAGGTGAAGCCCATCACTTGTAAAACACAAGCCATTAACTTTCCCATTATGAGCAGTATTTGCTGTAATAAGAAATACAATTCAGTTTATCTGTTCTTGTATTCAGCACACATTTACTGCTAGATGATCTAGTTATTTAAACATATTAAAGGATAACTATCTGAAATATTTATATATAAATTGATTATACTTAAAATTAATCAGGCCTCTGGATTATGTGAATATAAGCTATATAGATTAGAACCATAAAAATAGAGGAAAGGGGAAGCCGGGATGGCTCAGTGGGTTGAGCGCTCACTTTGCAGCGCCAGGGACCGAGGATCAAATCCCGGCCTCGGCCCATGTCAACCCACGTGCTGAACTGGGGAGTGCCCCCCAGTTCAGTTCTCTCTGTATCTCTCTCTCTCTCTCTGTCAAAAACAATAATAAATAAATAAATAAATAAATAAATAAATACAATAGAGGAAAACTGAAAAACCAAAGAGAAAAAAATCATGCCAAGTATATTTTTCTTCAAGTAGGTATGCTATCAAATTCAATTAAATGAATAGTCTAACACTAAAATTTTAAGGTAGGGAAAGCCAGGATGGCTCAGCAGGTTAAGCGCTCGCTTTGAAGCCCCGAGGACCGAGGATCAAATCCCGGCTCTGGCCCAGGCGGACCCACATGCTGAACTGGAGAGTTCCCACAGATCAGTTCTCTCTCTGTCTCTGTCTCTGTATCTCTCTTTCTGACAAAAATAAAAAAATAAAATAAAAAAAGTAAGTAAATAAATAAATAAAATTTTAAGTTAAACACCTTTCAAATGTATATACTATTTCCATTTTATTTAAAAATCCATACATGGACTACTAAAAATCATTAATACTAGTATTACCTATTAAAAAAAAACTTTAAAAGGGGAAGGACAACTGTTTTAGCCTCAATTAAAATTTATATTACTTTCAAAACAAACAAATTTGAGAAAGTATAATTCTCAATAGTCTAATTAAGTAAAAAGAATAATAAAAGAAACAGAGGTTTTATATACTTCATCTTAATATATTTCTGGTCCAGAATTTTGAATTAGAATTTTAAACTACACAGAAATTAAGTTTTATTGTAAAAATGCAACTGAGATACTTTATCACTTGGATTGTAACTGACTCACATTTAACACAACTTGCAAATTTTATTTTGACACAGTGGCCACATAATATAACTACTATTTCTTTAATTTATTATAACTTCCTAAGTGGCACTGAATTTATAATAGTTGGCATCACGGTGAGGGGGGGTGGTCAAGTAATCTAGAGAAGTTTCTACAGTTGAAAATCCAGGAAGAGATGAAATGCTATACTTATCTGTATCTTGAAGAAAGACAAGCATAATTTAGTTTATTTAAATTTAGAAATTGATTTAATTGTGAATGCCTCTTAAAATCACAAAATGTACAATGTTAACATATTTTTATTATTTGATTTCATTAAAAATTTTCAATATAAAAATACTGTCGTTATATTTGTACATTAATGCATTCTTCATTACCTGATTCAACAGCTTGTGATCTTTTCCCATTATGCTGATCAAGAGTAATGAAACATCCTGATGCTCTCCTTACATCCCATAATTTTACTCTACTGTCAGCACTGAGAAGAAATAAATGTTACATTGACATATACAGCTAGAATAATAGTAACTGTACTATAGTATTGCACACACAGGTCTCAGTATATTTGTACTTCCGGATTGTACTTTTCCCTTTTCAGCAAATATTCAATAGTCGATAGTAGCACAAAAAAAGTGAAAAATAAAAAAAAGAAGTCGCTTTCTTAGATCCCAAGGACAGAATTCTGCTGCTTTTCATGTTGTTTTTAATGACTTGAGCACCTTTTTTCTCAAGAACTAGATAGGTTTAGAGCTTATTCCTTAAGCAAGTTTGTTACTACATCCTTACTGTTATTTGGTATTCAAATGTTGTCTAGACAATCGAGCAGTTAATTAATTTCATTTCACTTAAGAATCCATTTGGAATAAATTTAGTGTGTTTGTTTTTTTTAAATTAACTTTATTGGGGGAGATATTGGTTAATACAATTATATAGCTTTCAAGTGTACAAGTCCATAATACATCATCTATATATTGCATTGTGTGACCACCACCCTAAGTCAGTTCTCTTTCCATCACCATATATTTGACCCCCCCATTTTAGTTCCATTTTATATGATTAAAAACTGAGAATAAAGTAAATAATAAGGATAATATATTTTTATTTGATTTCCTATACTCAAATCAATCTTTGCCAGATATACAAGCACTACTAATACACGTCTCCTGGAAATTACTTATTTTCATTTTACTTCAAGGAAGTGAAAAGAAAAAAAGCAAAATCATGATCATACATTAATTTCAGCTTCTGAACTACTCTTAAGGAAATATAAATCAGTTCAACTTATTCTATCATAGCCACAAAAAGAACTCAACAATATTCTAATCCATTGGGTTTATCTAGGCCATGTTAATGAGAAAGAGCAATGCATTGCATTTTATAAACCCTTTTCTCTTTTAATATAAATCTTTTAAAATATATATTCAGGGTATATCTCCTCCCATAACCTTGATTCATTTCACAGGTCACCATCAAACCTAGCCAGTAAGAATAGTCAGCAAAGAGTTAGCATTTCCCATTTTCAAGTGCATTTATTTCTTCTCAGCTGGGGAAAACATCTGCAATGGGATAGGTATGAGGATTTAAGTCTCTTCTAAAACAGTTTAGATTTGGAGATATTTGACTCCTAACACTGATTACTAGGTCCATTCTGGTACTGACCCAAATTCCTAAGGTAAACTAAGAACGGAAGGCCTCTTGGTTTCCCTCTGACTTGAGGAAAACCCAGTTAGGAGGAACAATGCAAATGTACCCTGGCATGGACCCTCAACCAGTACGCAGCTCCTCACCCTTCACACCTCTTTAACAAGCCTTCTCACTGCTACATTCTAGACTTTGTTCTATAGAACTTCAGAAATTGTAAATTTCCATGTCACATTCTTCAAACTATTAATAAAAGCTTCTTTGGGGACTAAACTGTAACAGAAAGGGAGAGCTGAAAGCTTCACAAAAATCAAACACATGTCTTTATAAAACTAACCCAAAAAGCTTTTAAAATTCTTCTGTAAAAAGTTTTATTAAAATTTCTGTATCAAAATCTTTGACTGGGGAAGCCGGGATGGCTCAGTGGGTTAAGCACTCACTTTGCAGCGCCGGGGACCGAGGATCGAATCCCGGCCCCGGCCCCGGCCCGTGTGGACCCATATGCTGAACTGGGAGTTCCCCCAGTTCAGTTCTCTCTCTGTCTCTGTATCTCTCTCTCTCTCTCTCTCTGTCAAAATAAATAAATAAATAAATATATATTTAAAAAAAAAAAAATCTTTAATGACTACTTCCCATCCTTTGGTTTTTAATTTTCTTATTCTGATACACATCTATCTCATTAGGTCTTTGATTCCTCCTACAAGGCTTTTTGTGATTTTATTTTCTTCCTTATACCCATGAATTTTACAATTTTCAAACAATTGTTAAGTCTGTGTCATTTAGTGTTTTAATTTCTGTAGCTTAGTACAGTTGTGGTATAACCTTTAACTTAACACACAACACTGCCCAGCATTCCTAAGTGCCCCTAACTACCTCCCTCACCCATTCATTAAAATTGTTTCTCCAGAGGGAAGCCAGGATGGCTCAGTGGGTTAAGCACTCACTTTGCAGCTACAGGAACTAAGGATCGAATCCTGGCCCCAGCCCGTGCGGACCCATATGCTGAACTGAGGAGTGCCCCCAGTTCAGTTCTCACCGGGGTGAGACCTCAGCCCAGTTCCTGCCCTGTGCAGTCCCGTGCCCATCTGTGGACTGAAACTATGTGGAAAAATCAATGATGTGCAACTATGGAGACTGTTTTGGGCCCTTCCCCTTCTCTTTGTATCTTTCTCTCTCTGTATCTCTCTCTTTCTTTCTCTTTCTCTCTCTCTCTCTCTCTCTCTCTCTCTCTCTCTCTCTCTCTGTCAAAAACAATAAAAATAAATCTTTAAAAAAAAAATGTTTCTCCAAATCTTTACTACCTTCCCTCAAAATTGCATTCCCACTCCAGTATTTTCAGTAGATGATATGAAGTTCTACCGTACTTCACTAAAAAAAAAAATAGAGGCCATCAGGTTTGCATTTCTTGAGCTTCTGTAAAAACACAAATTTAAATACATTCAGGTCTACCTTTTCCTCCTTCCACTTAAGTCTCATGATGCCCCTCATGTGTGAAATCTACCTGGGCCCTTGATACTACCTTATCCAGTTTGTTTAAGGTACTGATGTACCACCTATTCCTTTCATTTTTTATCTTCACCAATTTTTCTCTACTGGTATTTTTTCTTCAGCAGGTAAATGCAAGACTCCCTCCAACGAACAAAATTCCCTAAACCCATTGGTTCTCTCAGGGTTTGGTGCTCTTACTCTCTTTTTTCCATATTATACCTCTAATCCCTAGCACAATGCTTGGCACATGGCAAAGAGTCATTAAATATTAGTAAATTGAATCAATGAATGAATGGATGTGTTTAATGAGATTCAAAATAATTCTGGATTAAAGAAAATGAATTCAAATGTAATTTTAAAGTTAACAGAGTGCTTATACTTTTATATGCAAAAATGACATAGCACAGTTCAGATGTTTTACTGTTTTAAGGGCAGTACTAGATTTGTATTGCTATACAGATTCTCTTGCTTTCTGTTTTAAAAGGTAAGCAGCTTCAAGACAGATAGTCAGGATTATAATTATGATGCAAAGGAAGATTTCTTTTGGTTATATGAATTAAAATCTGTATCTCAAGTATTTTATTTTTAAAGGCCTTTTTAATAACAATATATATCTTACATAAATATAGTCTTTTCATAGTGCTTATCATTATTAACTTAAAAACCAAACAACTGGCACTTTTACCTTGCAGTTGCCAAGATATATTCAGAACGTGGTGACCAGGAAACTGCCAATATTTCTTGTCTGTGACCTGAAAATACAACTGTATAAAAAGTCTTGCAAAATATTTGAAAAAAAAAAAAAAGATACAGTGCAATTAATTTTGTCTGATTTTGAGGAAAGTAAAGACTATTAAAAATAAACTGCTATGATAATTTTTTCACCTTTATAATAATGTATATTTACGTAATAATGTGAAGTCTTTGGGGCATTTCTCACACATGGCATTTTATTATAAAAGGCCTGGTTTTACTTTGGAAAGAATAAGCAGAGCAAGTGAGCCTTTATTTTGAAATATAGCAGCTGGCCTAGTATGTCAGTCCATGAGTAAATGATATAACTCAAGCTCACTTATCTCTACAATTAAAGCTATTGCAACAAACCATAAAATATAAACATTCTAAACAATGAAAATGTTTTCTAACTTTCAGAGTTTATAATAGAAAAAATATTTTATAATAATTCATGATAAAAACGCATTTATATAAAATTTTTTTCTAGAAAACACATGTGGAGCTTATCTTAAGTTTGTAAGACAAATGATGTCAGCATTTTAATTAACTTATACCTAAATGAACTATTCAAATCAGTTATGTTCATCTACCTAGATTATATTAATAGAAATTCATGATAATGTAAAACAAATGCTATTTCAACAAGTTTTCCTTATACATTTGTTACGTTTATCAGAGATTAATAAAATGTGTATTTCTGAATTATACCACACCTTTTCATTGTTTAGGATTAGATGGTCTTATACTGATAAAACAGTAGCAAAAATAATTTAAATTAATACACGCTTACCTAAGTATTATTTTGGTATCTTTTTCTAAAATATTTTTACTGAGGAAAAAGGAACCTAAATATTAAGAATGTTTAGTCAGCCAGGACAATATTAGACAATGCTCATGAGAGAAATATACTCATATTAAGTTTCATAAGTAGCATATTTTTTAACATATAGAAGAAACACAAAGTTTCTAGTTAAACCTTCCATATCCTTCAAGCTTCCCTTATGGCCACTGTTCTTATCAATATCTGAAAAGTTCAGTTTTATAAGAATAATGCACAGAAGGATCTTTATTTCCCTGATTTTTTAACAAGCACAAAATACATCAGTCCTGTCACTTAACAAAGAATATATTGTTAATTATGTTTCTTTTTATTGCATGGTTTACTGAAAGTAGTTGTTGTTACAAATACCCTGTAGAATGTGGGCACAGGATCCAGACTTTAAGTCACAAAGTTGTACTTTGGGCCCTCTAGTACCAACTGTAAAACAAAAACAAACATGGGTTAAGATAATTTTATTATAAATCATCACCATCAAAAGGAAATAAGATACATTATGAATTATGATATTTGCATTGTACCCATGCAGAAAAATAAAAATATGCACTAAAAAGTATACTAAAAATATACTCCAAATAGTTTTTATTTATAATTAGAAACATTATTTTAATAGTAGTAATGGTTTAGTACTAAGGCAACTCTAAAATTGCATTATTTTAAAATTTAACTTGGAAATAATTACATTTAGTCATAGGAAGTTGCAAAGATAGTCCAGAAGGCCCTGTGTCCCCTCCGCTCGGGTTCCCCCTCAGGTTTATGTTAGGTAACTATAGTATAGTATTAAACCCAGGGAATTTGCATTGGTTCAATATGTGTGTATTATATGTTCTTTTATACACCAAATTTTAATAGCTTAGTTTTTCCATAATGAAATACTTCTAATCACTTATAATAGATTTATAGTAACCCTGGACACAGAATCAGTGGACCTCAAAAGCAATTGAGTGCCCAGCTACTCTTCACACATGAAGTAGCTGACTGATGTCCGGAAGTGAGGACATTCATGCAATGCCACTGAAATAATAAAATCACAGGGGCCTGATACACAATATCATAAAAACATTTTCTCCTCCACATACATGAACATTTTTGCAGGTGCTTTCATAAAAATGAATGTTTAATTTGAATCACCCAATTCTGGAGAAAAGGAAATAATTCCATGTCGTATTGTGTCAAATTGAAAATGTTGTCACATTTTGTTCATGTAAAATCTTTGAGACATTGGTGGTATAAAAATTAGTTCTTTGGGAACAGAACTGTACTTATGTAATTAATTTCTGAATCCTAGCCTGACTTACCCAAAATCTGTTAAACTGAATATAAATAACTGCATATATTCAAGTCTTTTTTTTTTTTTTTTAAGAATTGTGGTCTTCATGTGGGTTAAAATGTCTATAACAAAACTAACTAGATATTAAAAGGAAGAAGGCTTTTAATAGGTTAAAAAACAAAGAATACATATACAAACCTGCTACTAGACAGTGCTTGGTGGCAACTGGAGACATATGATGACTATAAACTGTTTCTTCAAAATTAAATATATCTGCAGTCTGATAACCAAAAGACATTTTTAAAGTGTAAGTCCTAATTACAGTAGCAAAAGCAACTTACTTATTTTTACATTGTTAGCAATTTTTATATTGACTTGCTAGTTTATTTATATGACTTAAACATAAAACATAGGAATGTTAATATGCTCAAAAAAACAGTAATTTTAAATTCTGTTATTTATAACACTTTTCTCCCTTTTATGATAAAAAATAGTTTTTCTCTAATAAATCCCAGAGATTAAAAAGACAAGCACTTGGCTCACCATATTCCTTTCTACTCTATTTCAGGGACTTCAGCATCTACATAGATGATCTAGTCAGTATTCTGCCTCTCAGTTCCATACAACCTCAGCTACCACACCTAGGACATTCTCATCACTTAGAATTGTTCCTCCTTTAAAATCATACATTTTAATTTTTTTTATTGTTAAATTTATTGCAGTTATATATAACCACAATCATCTATCACTTTCAAATTCTTTTTACCCCCAACTATTTCCAAGACACCCAAATAAAACCCAGAACTCCTATCAATTCCTCCTGTTGTTCCTTATTTTTCTTCTTGAGCTTGGATTCCAAGGTCCAATACTTCAACTGCCAAGATCTTGAACTCTTTTGTCATTATCTTTATACTTGCCAAGATCTTAACTCTGGATGACTCCACACTGCCTTCTATGCACCTAGATTCAGGCTGATCTACACCAGAGGTTAGGAAACATTTTCAGTAAAGGGTCAGATGATAAATATTTTAGGCTTTGAGGACCAACAACTCATTTCTGCCACTGGTGATTCAAAGCAGCCATAGAAAACAAATGAGCATGTCTGTGTTCCAATAACATTTTGTTTACAAAAAGAGATCATGAGCCACACTTGGCCCAGAATCTACTCTTGGCCTGTTGGTTGCAGGTGCTGAGCTCTGCTCTACCTAGGTGAAGAAAGTTTTGTAATAGGGAAGATTGGATCACTATAAGAGATTATTCATCTCAACGGGGCTTTCAGCATTGACTGCCAGTCTTATAATATTTTATTAGTATTCTCTGCAATGTTCCCAGCCATTTCAAACTTACACTCTCCACAAACATCTCCACTTGGTCACAACAGGTGATCTGATCTTTTATTCCAAAGAGAAAATAGGACTCAATCAGTGAGAATTCCCTTAATGTATTATCAGCAAACTTACAAACACATTTGCTTTCATTTATCTTTTTTCCTTCTTCACTCCTGTTATTATGGAAAAAACGATGTTTCCTCATATTTAAAGTTAACTTCCCCACACACCTTATCCATTATCTCCTCTGTTTTCCTGGTATCTATAAACTCTCCCTCCCTACTGACTCATTGCCATTATTACCAAAAAAATTTTCAAGTCTCTTCTATCTTAACAGAGCACCCCTCCCCAAGACAGAAAACAAACAAACAAAACTTTTCACCCAAATTCCTCTTATTTTTCACAGAAATAGAATAGAACAATCCTAAAATTTGTATGGACCCACAAAAGACACTGACTATCCAGAGCAATCTTGAGAAAGAAAAGCAGAGCTGGAGGCATCACACTTTTTGGGTTCAAACTATATTACAAAGCTGTAGTAAACAAAACAGTATGGTATTGGCATAATAGCAGACACACAGATCAAAGTAACAGAGCAAAGAGCCCAGAAATAAAGGTCAATTGTCATATTTTTTGGTGCATAAAATGATACTTTGGTCTAAAATTGTTAGATCAAAAATTGGGGGTTGTATTATGCACAGACTAACCCATGTATTGATGTCTCTATGTTGAGCTAGAAAAGTAGGAGTCATCTTATACATGGGGGTGTCTTATACACAGAAAAATACAGTAATTTATAACAAAGGAGCCAAGAATTATAATGAGGAAAGTATAGTCTTTTCAATAAATGGTATTGGGAAAATTGAACAGTCACATGTAAAGGAATGAAACCGAAACATTATCTTATGCCATACACATAAATTAACTCAAAAAAGATTAAAGACTTGAATGTGAGACCTGAAACCATAAAATGCCTAGAAGAAAACACAGGGGTTAGGTCCTCAATGATTGTTTGGATCTAACACCAAAAGCAAGACAGCAAAAACAAAAATAAACTAGTGGGACTACATAAAACTAAAAAGCTTCTCCATAGCAAAGGGAACCATTAACAAAATGAAAAGGCATTCTACAGAATGGGAGGAAATATTTGAAAATCATGATCCAAGGAGTGGTTAATACCTAAAATACACGAAGAACTCATATAACTCAATAGCAAAAAAAAAAAAAA
>PVKE010003910.1:0-68486 GCA_004027555.1 Craseonycteris thonglongyai
GAACTGGGGGCACTCCCCAGTTCAGCATATGGGTCCACATGGGCCAGGGCCGGGATTTGATCCTCAGTCCCCGGATCTGCAAAGTGAGCGCTTAACCCACTGAGCCATCCTGGCTTCCCTAGACCCAGGATTTAAATCTGGGCAGCCCTGCTCTGGAGTTCGGCTCTTGTACTTGAAAATGCAGTAATAGTGTAATGGCTGAGCTCCTGCCATCGTGGAACATGTAAACGGTTTCTGCCACAGAGGTGAGAGTGGGTGCACAGAGGTGTGACCCTTCTGTGACAACTCATTTCCTTGAGTTTGATTTAAGCTGAATCTTCCAAGAAGTGTAGGAATCAGTTAGATGAAGGGGGTAGGGGACAGTTTTAGACAAAGGCAATGATGTGTGCAGAGGCTTTGAGGCAGGAAAGGGCTAATTGAGTTTAGGAAAGTAAAACAAGTACCATCTGGCTGGATTGTAGAGTTTAGGGGTAAAGAATGGCAGGTGATGAGCCTGAGGAACTGGATCCCTTATTTGTGTGTCTCAGTCTTTGACAGAAAGTGTCTGTTTCTAGAAACCCAGAGTAAAATCAAACTGCAGAAACTTCTCAGTTACTCTTTGGGCTCTACTCTAGTTTGAGGGGGAAAAAAAATCATTAGAATACCAGAGTACCAGATTTTTAGTTTTAAAAATAGCGAAAACTCAGTGTACCATTTTCAGACCTCCTAGATCGGGGGTGGCGAACCTATGGCACGCGTGCCCAAAGTGGCATGCGGAGCAATTATTTTGGCACGTGGAGCTGTGAATACCATTTAAAAAATTATTGTTTATGCTCTTATAGACATAAAAATAATCGATACCTCTACCTCACTCGATGGGTTGGCACGCGAGTTGAGCGAGTATACTCTTATTTCATAAACTTTGGCACTCAATCGCCAAAAGGTTCGCCACCCCTGTAATGTACTTAGGGCTTATTTCTTCATGTTTCTAGCAGTGACATTGAATGCGTGTCGGTCACTAAGAAAAAATACTCTTTACATTGTTCTTAGGAAAGTGGATGTGTAATTTAAAGAGATTTTAAAATAGAATTTAACCAAAAGAAGTTTCTGCTTTATCTTCAGTTAATGAAAAACAGTTTCTGAAATTCCCTGAAAAGCATTACTCTTACTTGTTACGGTTCTGACCTCATTTTCTACGACTTTTTTCAGTCGCTCTGCCCCACCACACCGCTTTGTGTTTTCTGGTACACCAAGCTTCCAGACTTATGTTTTGCCTCAGAGGCCTTACATTTGGCTGTTCCTCAGTCTGGAATACCTTCCCACATATCTTCACCTTGCCTGCTGCCTTACTTCATTCCGGTTTTCACCTAACAGCCAGCACCTCAGGGATACCTTTTCTCACCAGCCCTAGTTAAAATAATTGCTGGCCTACCCCCTCATCACCCTCTTTCTTTTTCCCTGCTTTATTTTTCTTTTTATTTCTCTTTATAATGTGTAGCCAGCTGACACTGTGTCACGCATGTTTATTCTCTGTCTCCCTGATAGAATGCAAGCTCCATGAGAGCAGGAATTTTGTCTGCCCCGCTCTCTCTAGGCTTCAGGGCATAGAACACTTCTTAGTACATCAGAACCTCTTAGTATAGGTGTGTTGAATGAATGAATTTATTGGCACTATAATGTGATAAGTTCAAGTGGACTCAGAGAATGTGACTTGGCTCTTCAGCCTGGCCTACCAACAGTACCATCTTGGTTGGGTCATCCTGTCCACTAAGTTAAACATGGGAAGTGCTTGGAGTGGTTCCTCACATGTAACTAAACATTTAATAAATATTAGCAGCTGTTTTTTATTACTGCCATTATTGTTAACAACTGTTAGCTGTTTTAATGTTGAAAAATATATAAACTATAACAGTATTTTTCAAAGTGTTGAATGTGAACTACTTAGTGGTATGAAAGATAAAGATTTTACATGGTCCATAGGAAGATCTTTTAAATTTTAATAGTTGTATATATATATTTATATATTATAAAAGTGTATACCACATCAAACATGATTTTGTAGATGTTATTGCTAATTTTCAATCTAGTGTAGTGATACAAATTTTCTTCTAAAATAAATTGATTTAAGTTTGAAAAACAGTTAATTATAATATTAAGTTAAAATACACTTGTTAAATAGTGAATATTTTAGGAAGTGCAGACTGAGTTAAGTTTAATCTGCAAGATTAATGTCATTGAGAATGTCGGGGAAATTCTGTACCAGAAAGCAAAATAATTCTGGTAAGAAACATTGGATTGCTGTATGATTTTCTGTTCTGGTTTTGTACTTAAATATCTGCATTTGAATTATAAGCAGTTCTAATGATATTACTTTAAAGTGTAAAATGTTTTATTTGACAGATTAGATTACCCCCTTTTATTTTACTTAGTTTTTAAAAAAGGAGATTAAAATGAACATCTTTTTTTTTTCTTTTTCAGTTATACATGTATTATTCAATCACATAGAACAGTCAGGATTGAAGGGTAATTCTGTTGAAGACATCAAGAAAAGATATGGTGGCTGATTTCCATTTGCACTGAAATTATTTTCTTTTGACTTTCATATGTAAATTTTTTCTACTGAAATAAAGTGTCTTGTTTTGCTTTTAAGAAAATGAAATCATACAGGAAAGTACTGTCTTTGGATATAAGGTAATTATAAAATGAATTGTAATTTAATGAGAAATGTGTTCAAGTGAACTATTTATGTCTTTTTCTGAAAATAAAAATATAATAAGGCATACTTGTAAAGATCAGTATCTTATAAGTCATTTTAAATGTTAGATATAGATACATTCTTCAGTGCCCCATAAGTGTAACATTATTTTTATGTCATCATGCGTTTTATAACCACGTGATCAGGTTGCTTCATTATATGAATAAAGTTACATTTGTATAGAGGGACTTAAGTAGGTAACTAGATTGTTGGGTTTTTTTTTTACCTTTTTTTTAAGACTTATTGTTTGAGAAAAGGTGAGAGAGGGAGAAGGGGGTAGGGCCCTGAGCATTTTCCATAGTTGTATATCATTAGTTGTGACATAGTTTCATTCCCTGTGTGGGGTGGGAACTGAACTGGAGGCGAGAACCTTCACCGCTAAGCCACCATGGCAGTTACCAGTTGCTCCATAGTTTATCGTATGAGGTTTGCACAGGCTGGGGCTGGGATTCAATCCCTAGTCTTCACGGTTACAAGGCAAGCGCTCAACCTGCTGAGCTATCCAGGCATCCCCTAGATTGTTTCTCTATAAAACTTTATATCATTGTGCCAGTTCACTAACAAAAAGTATTTAGTTGCAGGAAATGTATTTTTAATATTTATGTATAAAAGATTTTTTTAACTGGATTTCTAAATACAGGTTAATTGAAGAGTCACAGCATCCTAAATTTTACTGTTTCAGCTTTTTTTCTTATGATATTCACAGTATATATATATATATATATATTTTTTTTTTTTCTTTTTCTTTTTCATTGACTTTTTAAAAAAATTTTAAATTTTATTTATTTATTTTTATTGTTAAATTTATTGGGGTGACATTGGTAACAATTAGACAGTTTCCAGATGTACAAGTCCACATCATATCACCTATGCATCGCATTATGTGCTCACCACCCAGAATCAGCTCCCCCTTCATCACCATATATCTGGTGTCCACTCCCACCTCCCCCCCAACAACTCTCCCTCCCCTCCTCAGGTAACCACCACACAGTATATATTAACTTACGGCATATAATTTAAAGCAAGCTGTAAAAATTTTAAAAACTACAAATGTTTAAATGAGTAATTATCATACAGCTTTCCTGCATGTATTATGTGTAAGTGAGATGTCTGTAAGCTTTTGGAAGCAGGGTTAGTATTGTTTATCCTTGTTCTTCATAGTAGCTAGCACAGTCCTTTGCACCTGGTCAGGTGCTCAACTGATATTTATACAATTTAATTGAATTTCACAGTAAGAATTGATTTTAGTAAATGTTTAAAGTAGCAGCCTAGCAAATTTGGAGCTTCCTGTAAATGGTAAAGCCAACATAATTTTAGAGATTATCAGGTTGTAAAAATAATATTAGGTCACCATCTTCTAGCTGTGATCAGCATCAGCAGTCAAATGTAAAACTTTATATGGTTAATAATATGTTGTATCATACATATTATGCTCACAATTGCTTGAGGAATAATCATCGATTTGCAGAGATAATGTCCCCAGTTCACAGTATAAATTGCCAAATGATCATAATTTATATGATCATAATTTGTGTGCCTCGGTGTTTTGAATACACTTAGGATAGAATTTATTAATGTTATGCATTGCTAAATATATTGTCTTATAAGAACAAGCAGTGAACTTTAGCCTTTTATGCATAGCTTACATAAGCTCTGTTGCATTTTGAATGACTTGAATTTTTCTCAAGCCATTAATAAGTTGGTTTTGATGTATAGAAAAACATTCCAAAGGCCAAAAAGTTTTCACATGTTATATGTGATTCTTAGAAGAAACTTACTTACATGGGAGTCATGGCAGGTAGTCTTACTGCCATTTTTAATGCAAGAAAAGGAAACTCAGTAAGTTTTCCATGATTACAGAGCTTAAAAAACAGCAGAGCAGGTCTAGAACATGCTGTCTTCGAATTCATCTACAGATATTTGAATTCCAGTTGCAGTATTTATGTTGTGTTATCTGTGTAGGGACTGGACTGAAAAAGTATAAATCCCAAGATTTACTTTAGAATTTGCATTAAAAGTTTTTTTAAGTGTCAGTGCCTTTCTCCCATTATTATTATTAGTTCAAATGCTCGTTATTTATCTCCTACTTTCCTTCGATACTCTTCTAATTGGTCTCCCTTTCCCAGCCTTATCGTCAGCCATCTACCTGCTGCCAGAATGATCTTAAAACTCAAATCCCATCTCACTGCTTTGCTTAAAACCCTCCAGTGGCTCCCTGTCACTTTTAGAAAACTGGCTTTGTTGTCACTGCATAGATGGCCCTTCATGATCTGGCTCCCACCTCGGCGCCCATGTCCACACAGCCAAGCCCCTACAAGCACCCTACTGCCTTCAAACCCCGGGTTATGTTCTCACACCCCTTGTTCCAGGCTGCTCTCTGCCTGGACCGTGCTACCCTCCACCTTCACCTGGATTAGTCTTCTAATCCTTCGTGTTAGCCAGATGTCTCCTCCTTGGGGAATGCCTTTGTCCATTGTGTCAGGTGAGCTTTGTGTCCTGCATGCTGGGCTTCTGTCATGGCATTTGTCGTCCTGCATTGTAGTTGATTCCTGTCTGGTTCCTTCACTAGGCTCAGATCCTTAAAGGCAGAGGCGGTGGCTTCAATTTTTGTAGTTACAACACCTAACATAGGGCCTTGTATTTAATATATACTGCTGAATTTGAAATTAAATCCACACATTAGAAAGACCTTTGTTAAACCATGTTTCAATGTTAAGTTCAAAAAAAGACCATCACTGCCCTACAATAAAGGGCGTTGTCCTAAAGGTGTGTGTGGATGATATGATGAGTGTAGATTCAGTGGGAACTAGGTTTAGTCTGCGTATCAGTGGGATTATAAACATGCGATGTGTTTTCAAGAGATGACTTCCAAAGGTGGTTACTTGGCACATAGTATGAAGTTAATAATTTCTGAATAAATGGGTGAATGAATTCAGGCACCAAGAGATAAAGTATCCATCCAGATGAACCTTTTAAGTTTGATTTAGAGTTGCCTGAACATTTAATTCTTAAAGATTTATTATTTTTTATTTTTTATTCTTGACAAAGAGAGAGACAGACAGAAGGAAAGGGGAGGGCCCAGAGCAGTCTCCATAGTTGACAGCATTAGTTTTCCATATAGTTTCACTCCACAGTTGGGTGCGGGGCTGCACAGGGCAGGAACTGGGCCAGAAACCTCACGCATAGGCCCCGGCAAGAACTGACTTGGGGGCACACCCCAGTTCAGCATAGGGGTCTCTGCCTGGGCCAGAGCTAGGATTCAATTCTCGGTCCCCAGGGCTGCAAAGCGAGTGCTTACCCGCTGAGCGATCCTGGCTTCCCCGCTATTTAATTCTTTTTACAGGATTGTCTTCAGATAGCTCCTTGCTTCCAAACGGTTTTTGAATAGTAAATGAGTGTGGAAAAGGCATAGGAATTTTCTGTTTCTCATGTAGGAGGACCCCCTTTTTTGGTCATAACAGCTCAAGCAGGCTTAGTGATAACATTAGCTGCCATTTATATGCACTTCATGGTGTGTTAGGCACTGTACCAGGGGCTTTGCATATAATCTCACTTAATCCTAGAAATAGGTTCCAAGAGATAGGTGGGAGTCAAGCAGAGTTAGTCTGACTTAGACTCTCAGTCTGTTAACACGCTACAGTCACGGCTGAACATGGTAACAAAAAAGCAAGACAGCTGAAGAAGTAGACAGTCGTCATTTATTTGGTATTACCGCCACCTACTGGCTCTCCAGAAAATAGCACTTATATGGCTGAAAGCGCACTGTTAGGAAAGTGAAAGTGAATTTTTATTTCTTAGCAGAGCTGTCCAGTATCTGTAGAGGTCATACAGTTCATCTAGCAATCGTGAAGGCATAACCTTTGACTGTGTTGTCCAATGTTGAAAGTTGTAAGGGGGAGATCGTAAAAGGAAGGAGGGTGGCCAACACAGTTATGGATAACTGGTCCTGTGTGAGTTCTTTAGTTCATTCAGTCAACCACAGACAGATCTGCAGCCCTTTTCTGGGCCCATCACTGGTGGGTGAATCAAGTAGCTGGCACACGGGAATGGACGTTGGTGTTTCTTTGGACCCTGTTCTGAGCATGCTTCACTCTGTCCTGCCATTGTTGCCTGAAACCATGTGCATGGTCACACAGGGAGGTTCTGAGGTCACGAGGGGAGTGTCCAGGCAGGAAGCACACTCCACGTGATTGCCCAGCCATCCCCATGTCAGGAGCTCCACGCTGGTACACGGACAGAGCCCCCTTTGCTAGTGTGACACAAGGTCTTTCTAGGGACTTGGAGGGTGTATGTGAGGGGGATTCTTCCTTCAGTACCATAGTGCATGAGACCTGGATCTAAAATATCAGACTGGACTGTGAAGAGAAAGATGCCACAGAAATGCAGCCAGAAGGGAGTGTGCAGAAATGACTTCCTGGGACAGAGAGGGAAGAGGTACATGTGTATGTGTGTGTGTGTGTGTGCACACATGCACACGTGTTCATGTGCCTGTGTGTAGTGGGGAATGCCTAAGAGTATATGGTACTCAGATCTGTTCTAACATCATACAGAGATAAACTTTTTTGTCTGTGTTCCTTGCCTCCCAGTTTTCGTCATCAATACATTGTTTTGATGTTTACTTTTTGGAGGCCATTTAAATAATGTAGCATGGTGATATTGGTATTTATTCCCAGCGGTGTAATTGAGTATTAGAGCAAAAACTATAACTATGAAGTTGGCAGATCCTGAATTAGGGTCAAGTAGTGTTTATTGGTAATGGCAAAAGGCCAAATTGAGACCAAGAAGTTGTCTGAGTTCTGTAGTCATTGGTTTGATACAGACCACATTCAGTCTTCTCTTTTCTACTCTTTATACCAAACTTTTTGCGAATGCTAAACATCCTTGAATTCTTTCTGATTTGTTAGTGCTCATTGGGCCAGTGCTAGCTATTAATTAGGATAGTGAGAGGACCAAAGGAAAAGACTCATCTATTTATAACCCAGCAATAAAAAGGGACAACTGATGGGCCAGCCTGCTTCTCCAGCTACAGACTTGATTTTAGCCCTAAAAACCGTCAATTCAGGACCCAGGGCAGTATTATCCCAAGAGTCTGGCCACGGAGGAAGCTCTGCTTGGTTATAGCCTTGACCATGTTCTCCGCTCCAGCCCTGGATTAGATAGCCAGCAGGAAGGGCCAGCGGGCCCCTTCCAAGTACATCACCCCTGGCTTGCTGCAATGTCTGAGAAACCTATTCTGGACCTCTTAGAGACACAGGCAAATTATTAAATAATGCAATTGTAATTGGAAAGAAGTAACATGAACTAACTGGTCTACTAAGAGATGATTTTATCCGGTAAATAAAGCCCATACCATGGGGAGGGGGAGTCTGAAGGAATCCAAAGGCAGGCCTTGGGAGGCCAAAGCCAAGGTAGAGTTTAGGGTGATCCAGAAGTGAACAGGGAGTGATCTAACCTGGGAAGGAGAAGGAGAAGAGGAAGGTAAGTGGAGCCTGTTTGTCTCCCACAGGCTCAAACTTCTGCCTGAATGGGGCCTGGAGACCCTGAGGTTCCAGGCTCACAACTTGACATAAGTATCTGTGGATGTCTGTGGTGAGCATTCTCTGCGTAAGTGGAGCTTCTGACAGCCTTGCCATTTGATTTGCAGAAGGGCGGAAGGCAGTGGGGCTGCCTTACAGCATGCTACTGAACCCCCTTTCCACTGCTGCCAAGCTAGTCACTACTGAGATAAGAACCAGAGCCATAATTTTAGGAGTGCCTGGTGCTGAATCAACTCAGGAAAGAATCCAGAGAGAGTAGATTCAGACAGACATAATGGGCACCGGAATAGCTATGGGCTCCAGCTCTAGGAAGTCCTTCAGCCCTTTGATGCCCCCAAACAGCCTGAGCCTCCTGGGGTTACTGGAAGACGTATTTACTGGGTCTCAGCAGCACCCAGTCCAAGGACTGGTTCCACATGCACAGATCTGCCTTCACTGCTGCTGGTCCTTCTGTGGGTGGTTGCTGCAGGTGGCCTTGCCACGGCCATCTCTCTAGCCTCTTCTCCCTGTTCTCTTCCCCAGGCCTGCGTAACCCCAAGTGTGGGCACACGCCCTGCTGTTAGCTTCCCAAACACAGGCGATACGGGTACTAGAAGGCAGAGTCTCACACTCCACTGAATACGTGAGGATGTCTTCAGAGCATTATGGGACCGAGGAGAGGACAGGCGTCTGCTCCTGGGGCCCGTGCAGCGTTGGATGACCCTCAGGGGCAGCATTCTCCACCAGCTGGCCTAGGTGGAGGAAGCAAAATCCAGCTACTGTGCTCTCCCCGTCTCGGCAGAGCTTCACTGCTCTCTGAAGAGGGCTTTCCGAGAAGCTCCTCAGCGTCTCTGATGGCAGCCTCTGCACTGGCCCTTGGATCACTCCCACTTTCAGGACTTCCCTGAAAGTATGGGAAGGTGCTTCAGACATGCTTGACCCAAACATAAACTGTTTCCAGAGCAATGCGAGAACCTTCCCAAAGTAAAAAGAAAGTCCAGGAAATACAGAATGCAGAAAGTGCTGTGGTTTCCCAAACATTGGCTTTATTGAACATTTTTGGTTTTATGTATGTTATACTTGCTACCTGGGATTTGACTTTGGCCTTTTTCTCACCCTCTTACCTTCTTTTCCATCCAGGAAAGCTTGATTTGGGTCATCAGAGTAAGTCAGTCGAAGTGTTCAAACTGGGTGTGTAGTCTGCGGAATAAAGTCCAGGCCTTGCAGTCTGAAATGTGACAAAGGCTGCACTATGTGCTCGTCTCATTTTTCATCACACTTGACTTGTCATTGCATGTGACAGAGCAAAGCAGAACAAAGCTTTCACTAGCCAATCACACAACAAGAACCACCAGAGAATTCTGAGTCCAGGCCAGGTAGAGATTCAGAAACTCACATGAGGGAATGAGGCTCTTCAGATAAAGATCCTATTAATAAGCCAACGTACCTATCTGTAAATGACCTAAATTCAGGACTAGGATTTTTGTTACTATATTGATCAGTATTGATTTTAATTACATTACCCTTATCTTTTGTTAAGAAGGAAGCAGAGTCTCACTTCCTCAGACCTGCTGTTTACTGGAAGCTGCAGCACTGTCCTGTTTTTAAGGGTTGCATTCTTAGCTCACACCCAGGAGATGGCAGTGTGCCTTGCATTTTGGGACTTGGACTTGAAATCTTAACCCTCCTTCCATAAGCTGCCATGTGTAATAGAGTGGTACGTTGTGAAATCCATGATGTCATGTGTTCATTGATCTACATGAAAACACTAATAAAAACATTGAATCTGAATGATAGGAATGGAGTTATAAATTCATAAAATTACTTATTTTTTATCAACCAATACAGTCCTGGATATTCAGTGGGGAAAATACAAATATGTGCACTCACAAGGCTAATGAAAATGAAACAGAAGATGGTTATGTGTTAAACAAATTTGGAGTTAAGAGAAAGGTGAGATTACTGTGGTCTGACATCTGCAAGGGGACTTCTCAAGGTGGTAATTAAAACGATGTGGAGGGACTTCAAGGTAAAAATAGGGAATTAGACATTAATTTTTCTTCCTCTCCTCAGATCCTACTAAAATAATAGCAAAGGATTAAAAATGAATAAATCATAAATACCAAAAGGAAAGACAACAGGGCCTTAGGATGAAAGATAACAAAGTTTGGAAAGATGAAGGTAGAGGGAGTTGTGAGAGGGTTTGGATGAAGGAGCATAAGGAAGGTGCTATGGGTTGAATTGTCCACAAAATTCATATGTTGAAGTCCTAACCCCTCGTACTTCAGAATGTGACTATATCTGGAGATAAGGTTCTTAAAGAGGTAATTAAGTTAAAATGAGGCCATTAGGGTGGACCCTAATCCAATACAATTGTCCTTACAAGAAAGAGATTAAGGACACACAGAGGGAAGACAATGTAGACAGGAAAGAAGTAGCATTCTGTAAACCCAGGAGGGAGTTCTAAAGAAGAAACCAATCCTGATCAACTTTTTTTTTTTTACTTTTTATTTTATTGTTTCTGACAGAGACAGAGATAGAGAGACAGAGAAAAGGGGGGTCAGGGGGCAGAGCAGTCTCCATAGTTGTATGTCATCAGTTTTCAACATGGTTTTGTTCCACACAGGTGGGTGGGGGCTGCGCAGAATAGAAACTGGGCTGGGGGCCTCCCACGTGGGAGGCATGCCCCCTCAAGCCAGGGGCCGAACCTGGGGCCTCCCACATGGGAAGCACACCCCAGTTCAGCATATGGGTCCGCATTGGCCAGGGCTGGGATTCGATCTTCTGTCCTTGGGGCTACAAAGCGAGTGCTTAACCCGCTGAGCCATCCTGGGATCAATCCTAATAAACCTTGACCTCAAACATGTAATCTCCAGAACTGTGAGAAAACAAGTTTCTGTTGTTCAAGTTATCTCCTGTATGGTTCTTTGCTATGGCAGCCCTAGCCAATTAATACAGAAGGCACTCTGCATTCTATAACTCTGGAAAGGATCTGGGAGAGAGGAAACCAGGTATGACAAACACAGGGGTCTGTCAGTAATTTGGGGAAATTTCCAGTCATTATTGCTTCAAATTTGTCTTCTTTTCTTCTGCTGGTATTCTATTGCCCGTATGTTACACCTTTTGTAATTGTCCCCAGTTCTTGAACATTCTAATCTGCCTTTTCCATTCCTTTTTTTTCTCTATGCATTTTAGTTGTGGGAGTTTTATGTAATTTAGACCACTTTTAGATCTGTGATCCGTTCTGAGTTAATTTTTGTGAAAATCTCACTGGCTAATTGCATTGGCCAGAACTTCCAGTGCTTTGCTGAGTAAGTGTGGTGAAAGTGAGTATCCTTGCTTTGTCTTCACTCTTAGGACAAACACAGTCTTTTACTATTAAGTGTAGTGCTGGCTGTAGGGTTTTGTTTTGTTTTTGTAAATACTTTTACCAAGTTGAGGAAAGTTGCCTCTACTTCTGTTTTTCTGAGAATCAAATTTCTTAAATCGACTAGATGTTAAATTTTTTTTTCAGATTTTTTTCTGCACATCATATTGATAAGACCATCTGATATTTTTTCCATTAGCTTTATAATATGGGAGGTTACATGGCTATTATTCATTTGTTTATTTATAAAGATTTATTTTATTGTTTTTGAGAGAAGGTGAGAGAGAGAGAGAGACAGAGAGAGACAGAGAGAAGGGGGAAGGGCCCAGAGAAATTTCTATAGTTGTACGTCATCAGTTGTGACAGTTTTATTCCATACAGGTGGATGTGGGGCTGCACGAGGCAGTAACTGGACTGGGGGCCTCCCACATGGGAGGTGAACACCTTTGCCATTGAGTCATCCAGTGGTTACCAGTTGTGCCACAGTTCAGCATATGGGTTTGCACAGGTCAGGGCTGGGATTTGATCCGTGTACCTTTCAGTTGCAAGGCAAGTGCTCAACCTGCTGAGCACTCCCGGCATCCTCAATTTATATTTAAATATTAAACTAGCCTTGCATCCCTGGAATAAATCTCATTGGGTCATGGTATATAATATTTTTACGTTATAATATTTTACTAAAGATTAAAAAATTTTTTCAATTTATTTTTTTTTTGAGAAAAGGTAACAGAGAGAGAGAGAGGGAGAGAGAGAATGGGGAGGGCCCAGAGCAGTCTCCATAGTTGTACATCATTATTATGACATGGTTTCATGCCACACAGGTGGATGTGGGCCGTGCAGGGCGAAAACTGAACCAGGGGCTTCCCTCAAGGAAGTTACCAGTTGCTCTGCAGTTCAGCATATGGAGTTGCATGGGCCAGGGCCGGGGGAATTGAACCCCAACCCTCACAATTTTGAGGTCAGCTCTTAACTGCTGTGCTAGTCCGCATGCCCTGGTAAGGATTTTTTACTGTATATTCATGAGGGATATTGGTTTGTAGTTTTATTTTTTGAAACTTAGTCTGGTTTTGGTGACAGGGTAATATTAGCTTCATTAAATGAATTGGGAAATGTTATCTCATTTTCTGGTAGAGATTGTGTACAATTGGTGCTACAGTCATACCGTGATACTTGACTGCTTTGAAACTCGTTGAACTTTGTACTTGACACATTTTGACTTGCAAATTTTGCCCCAGTACTAGTCGTTTTGTACTCATCACACCTCCAAGACCAATTAAGGATGAGTACCAAGGGTACCACTGCGTTATTCCTTACGGGAAAAATTTGTTTGGTACTATAATGTTTTATACTCATTGTGCCTTCCAGAACCAATTAACAATGAGTACCAAGGTACCACTGTAATTCTTCAAACATTAGACCAAATTCTTCAATGAAACAATCTGGGCCTACAGATTTTGGGAATGGGTAATAAATTACAAATTTAAAATTAAAAATAGTATCAAATTATTTCATATCAAATAATAATGATAGTTTTTTTTTTGAGGCATTGATCTATTTTAAGTTGTCAGATGTGTGATTAGATTTGTCATTCTCTTAGCCTTGAAAAAATAATTTTAATTATTTTATATTTGTTGAGATTTGTTTTATAACCAACATATGGTATATGATATGTGAGCACTTGAGAATACTATGGATTCTGCTGTTATGGGTGGCGTATTTTATAAATGCCAACTATTGGTTGGTGGTATTGAGTTCTTTTGGATCTTTGCTGATTTTTTGTCTAGTTGTTCTATCAGTTGTTGATAGAGGGGGATGCTGGGATGGCTCAGTGGGTTGAGTGCTCTCCTTACAGCCCCGGGGTCTGAGGATTGAGTCCCAGCCCTGTTCCATGCAGACCCATATGCTGAACTGAAGTGTGGTTCCCACATGGGAGGCCCCCAGCCTGGTTCCACGCCCACCTGTGTGGAATGAAACTATATTGAAAACTAATGATGTACAACTACTATGGAGACTGCTCTGGGCACTCCTCCTTCACTCTCTGTCTCTGTCTCTCTTTCAAAACAATAAAATAAATCTTAAAAAAAATTGTGGATAGAGGAGTGTTGAAGTCTCCAACTATATAATTGTAGATTTGTCTATTTCTCATTTCAGTTCTATCAGTTTTTGCTTCACATACTTTGTAGCTCTACTGTTTGGTACATACACATTTAAGATTGCTGTCTTATTGGTGGACTAGGCCCTTTGTCATTATGTAATGTCCCTTCTTTCCAGTAATTTTCTTCATTCTGAAATGTACTTAATATAACCACTCCTGCATTCTTTTGATTAATGTTTGCATGATATGCCCTTTTGCATTATTTTACTTTCAACCTTCTTGTATCATTATATTCAAAGTGTGTTCTTGTAGACAGCATATAGTTAGGTCATTTTTGTTTTTTTGTTTTCTGTTCTTATTGTTTTTCATTTCTATTTTTTTTTCTTGCCTTTTGGTGAGTTACCAGAACATATTTTTAAATTCCCTTTTGATTCATCTATCTTATTTTTGAAAAATGTGTCTGTTAATATAGGTATTTATTGATTGTTCTTAACTTTATATTAAATATATAGAGGTACAACTTTGACCGGTTGAAGTAGAGAAAGCTTATCATTCTGTATGTTCCTTTAATGTAAGTCTTAATTATTTTCTCTCCATTCATTCACAACCATATCAGACCGTGTTATAAAATCTTGACCCTCCATTAGGCCTCCTTTGATGCCACCTCATCCGGGGGGAAGGGGGATGAGCATCTCATTACTACTGGGTGGGAGTAGAAGTCCACTTGCCCTGTGTGGTCTCCGTTGATACCATGAGGCGTTGGCCTGCTGGTTACTGGCCAGTGGGGATAAAATCCCTGGATCCCTATCTGGCATTTCTTAGCGCAGCCCCCTGGTGTGCTGGGGCTCCTCGTCAGAGCCCCGTGAGGGGAGGAGCCTAGGTTTCCCACTGGGCTTTTGCTGGTGTGTGAATGAGTGGGAACACGGATTTTTCTGTGATGTTTGTCTGGGGTGTAACAGCTGTCATCTAAAAGTTCCTGTCTTGCTTCTTTCCTGACCTTTGTCTAGAGGAAGCAAACTTTTGGGGGGCATTTTTTGGTGTGTGCCCATTGGTATTTCCAGGCTGCTGGCCTCTTCAACGACATGTGTAGGACGGAGGAGGCATAAAGAGCCCAGAATCCTCACTCCTGTGTTCTTTGGGTCAATCTGCCTTCTCTCTACTTTTCAGTTTTCTTATATTTGATTTATAAACAGTATCCAGGGTTTTTAATTGTACTTAGCAGGAAAAATACAGAAAAGTATACCTACCACTAATTGTTTTAAATATTTTATCTACTTTCCAACTTCATCTCAGCAACTTAAGTCAAAATCTCTGCATCATGCTTGGTCCCTCGCTTTTCTCCGTTTTCCATCAGTAACTCCTATTGGCTCTATCTCTGATACGTATTCAGATCCTCTCCTCTCCATCTTCACTTCCATCAACCAAGGTCAAGTTAGCATCTCCTTCCCAGACTGCGTCCATGGGAGCAATGGTCTTCCTGCCTCCATTCTTGCTCCTACCACCCATTCTCTACACAATTGTTAGAATAAACTTTTAAAAACAAACCACTTTATGTCACTGCCCTGATTAAGAGCCTCTGAATGGTTCCTCATTGCACTCTGAATGAGATGGGAATTGCTTATCCTAGCTTCATTCAGTCCTAGTCTTACTAAGTTCCCAGAGTATCTTCTCCTTGCCAACGTCCCCAGCATCTCGTTTACGTCAAAATGCTCACCTCATTTTTCTCTCAAGAGCTTCTGGCTTGTGCCTGCCATGGGGACTTTGCACTTGACAGTGCAGAGCCCAGAGTGCCAGTCTCCCCCATTGTCACAGGGTCCCTGCTGCTCATGTGAATCCCAGCTTCAACATTACCTCCTCTGAGAAGCCTTCCCTACCACCTCTCTTACCTAAATAACTTTTTGTATCAACACCCTATTTAATTTTCTTCAAAGTGTGTATCACTAGTATTTCTGATCTATTTGTTTACTAACTAGCCACAAGCTGTCTTTTGCCTCTGAGATATAAACTCCATGAGATCTGGGCCATTGCCTAACCTGTTTACTGAAAGGCACTGAGGATATAGTATCTAAATAACTTCTAGTGAATGGATAAATTTAATCAACTCGTCGTGATATCGTGCAAGGGTCAAAGACAGTATTTCACACCTGACATATCATTAAATCTGAGTGCAATATTTTGTTGCAGGTACCCTTGTCACCTTTTATAACATGAAGGAGGAAACCGAGGCTTGCAGAGATTCAGTACTTCCCCCAATGTTAATGAATTTAGTTCCACGAACTTTTACTGAGGGTATGCATGGGAATACAGCAGGGCTCTTGCCCTCTAATTGCTTAGTGTGGTGTGGGAGACAGAGACAAACCACTTTGTATCACAGTGTGATGTGTGAATAAGTGGTGGTAACCCTTATTCCAAAACTAGGAACCAAACACCAAGAGATAAAGAATTGTGTGACTAAGTTTGTGGACAGTTGGATGAAGATTTTAAAAGCTTTACAGAGAAGATGACATTGGAGCTAGGCCTTCAGAGATGAGTAAGGTTTTGCCAGGTGCAGAAGGAGCGATAAGAGCTTTTCAGATAGAAGAGATGTGCAAGCAGAGTCTTGAAAGAGTGCACCTCCCAGTTTATAGTAGCTGCTCAATAAATTTTGTTGAATGAATGAACAAGTGGCACTGTTCCTGCCTTTGTACGCACAGTCTAGAGAGGTGGTATTGCATCAGAACAAGGATTCAGGAGCCAGCCAGAGATGTGACTTCTAGCTCTGGAGCTAATGATCCAAAGTTCTTGAACTTTAGATTCTTCATCTTTAAAAAGGCGATAATAATACAACACCCGCTTCACAGAGTTGATGTGAGGATTAAATGAGAAAACCCATCTAAAGTGCTTGGCCTTGGGCTTCAACATAGTCTGTGACAACAAAGTGCTGTGTTTTATTATTACTGGGAATGCATCTAACAAGAATAATAAAATGGAAAGCATGCAGTAAAATGTAACAAATGGGATGAGAGGGGAGGTGGAGGGCAGGCTACCCCAAGTGAAGTGACATCTAGGGTGAGATGTGTTTCAGAAGGCTTTCATGGAGGAGCCATAGCCAGCCAGTGAGGCCGGTGGCCAGAATCAACAAACCACTTTGAAGGAGGGACTGTAATGATGCGGGTCCTCACTGGTGGCCTTGGGAGGATCGTACCAAGTTCTCTTTGCGTCTTGGTATCTCCTGTCTATTTCCCTACAGCCCAAGAATCAGGCTCTTCATTCCAGTGGAGGCAGCAGCCGCCCAGTGGTGCCCGCCCTGTGGTCAGGGCTGCCGACCAGTGACTTGAATGACCTGATGCGGTTGAGATCTCTTTTCTCATTGAGAGTCTGGGTCACGTATTGGAAGACACAGACCAGCCCTTTACTTGCTGTCTGTTCAGATTTCATGCTTCCTCGGCCTGCTCTATCTAAATTAAATCTCTGTCTCACTGGGGAGCCCTCTGGCTGTTCACTCCTATTTTTAGAAGCATGGTCCAGACTTGGCTCTCTGAAAAAGCCGGCCCCAGGGCTCCGGGGCCCAGGCTTCCTGCGGACGCTGTGTGTGCTCAGCCAGACCACGGTGGCTCTGAGGGTTGCTGTTTCGCTTTTTCCTGCCACTGAGAAAGTGCTCAGCCAGTGACACCAGTGGTATCTTAAAGCCCAGCCTGTGTCCACCAGTAACTCCAGGATGTCCCCCATGGGCTTTGAAGCCAAAGCCCCTAGGACAGCATCCAGGTTCTGCCTTTCATGCTTGTCTGGCTCTCTTTTGTATGAATACCGGTAGATAGACTCCCCATAACGAATGACATGTGACAGTAGCAAGCTAGAGATCAGCAGGGGAAGAAGGAAGCTAGAGACTCAGATTTGCTCACCGGATGGAGAACGTAAAGGCCCGCTGGTAACAGGCCTGGGCCCTGTTACTGTTTTCAGTGACACTGGGTAGAGCTAGGGGCTGGGGTGGAGGTGGCGGTCACGGATGTGCTCCTGTGGCTGAGGGGCCCAGCCACATGGGGACGTGTGGTGGCACCAAGGGAATGTGACTTGGTTTCCCTTGGAGCACTTCTCCCAGGATGGCCCCTGCCACCACTGCGCCTGGCTCCCAGGGTCGGGGACTAAGCTTGAGGATTCGGGCCCACAAGAAGACACAAACCCCTTTCTTTGGTTCCCCTCAGCAGAACTTGGACAAACCAGCATTTTCAAAAGTCTTTACCAAATTCCAGGAGTGAGCACAGACTACAGATGAAGACACAGAGGCAAAGAGTTCGGGCTCCACAGTCCCTCATGCCCCCCGGGCATTCTGCAGCATTGCACGGTGTCCTCCTGAGTCCCCTGTGTTCCTGGACCACCTCCATGTGCAGGGCTCCCTCTCTCTCCTCTGGTGGCTCAGAGGTCAGCACGTGGCTTCTCGGATACTTTGAGTTCTTCAAAATCAAGGCCAAGGAAAAATGCGAATTCTGCCTCTCAGGTAGGGACTTCCCACTCCGTTTTAGATTCTATCCAAAGGTGGGACTTTCTCCAGCCACCCAAGAAAATGGTGCATTTCAGGGGAGATACTTTTTCTGCTTAGAGAGAGCAGTTTTGGTCTTAACAAGTCTAAGGGTGAAATAATAACTGAGAACCTTCAGGAACTACTCGCTTACAGCTTTGTGGAGGAATTCACCGATAAGTGATGCTCTAATGGGGCAAATTGAAGAGAGAAGCCTTGGAAAACTGCTGTTCCTCAGTGGCTTTCTCAGAGTTCCCCTGGTTTGATATCGTGCATGACGGTCACACGTGAGCTACGCCCGTGAGCTTTTGTAAGCTGCTCAGCAGGTAGGTTTGCCACACTGCATGGGGGCTGGGGGACACGACGACTATCTGCCTTCACTGCTCAGGAGGAACGTTGTCTCCGGGTGAAGGGGGTGGAGGAAGGCACTTCTTTCACTGTGAGATGGAGGGGTACCGGGCTGGATGCTTTCCTAAAGGCGAGTTTGTACCTTTATATCTCAGTGAGCCCCTTCTTTTTCTACCTAACACCCTGCATTTGATAGAGCGCTTGCTTTCTCACTTCCACTTGGTCCAGGACTCAGCCATTCATTTTTATGACATAACCAGCGTTACTGCACCGAGGTGTTACAATTCCGTGCAAAGAAAAGCAGCTTGGGTGTCTTCATTAGCAGCTGAGCTGCACTAGCAAGTGTGAGGTGTTGTTTTTCATCTCCCAGGGTGGCAGCGTAGCTTCTTAGAGGTCTAAAAGCACACCAGGTAAGGTGGTTGGAGGAGGAGTTGGTGGGCGTGAGCTGAAATGGGTTGGTACGGGCTGGCATAGTTGTGGGTGAAGGGACATGACCTCAGGGGTTCTGGGTGGCAGTCTGGAGAGGCAGCCGGCAGGAAGGGAGGCATCGCAGGCAGGGAACTGGTGGCCGTGTGCAGGAGTCGTGGAAGGGGGCGATGGGAACAGGGCGGGCTTCTGGACGTCCTTAAGCACCACACCAGGGAGCTGGACTAGCTTCTGGAGTCAAAGGGGAGCCTTTCAGGAGGGCTAAGCTCAGAAGTCATCTGATGAGCCGCCTTTAGGACATTGACTAGTGTAAGACGATTGCATGAATTTTAATCGTGAAGTTGTAGATAGCAGTGTCGTGCATGAAGAACCCATAATACGTACGAATGGCTTATTTACACAAGTATGATCTTTACATGATGTGGTGGTAGGAGACAATTTTCAGGTACTAATGGTGCTTTTATCCTCTGGATTTCCCTCTATCTCCTCTGAGCTCCTTACCACAGGGAAGGGGATGTGGTAGAGAGAGATAACTGGGAATCTTCTTGACTTCTGTTTTTACAAGTCTAAGCCCCCAGGAGCAGGAAAAAGATTCTGAAGAATAAATAGATCAAAGTTTCTGTTCAGAAATGGAAGGGAAGGGTGGTTTCTCAAAGACCAGAAAAACAAAAAAAACCTCAGTTTTGCCCCCAGGGTGGGGAGAGAGTGAGAGCTGATGAGAGCAGAGAGCCTATACCTTGCTTAAGGTGACCAGATTTTAACATTGGTAAAGTGGGACACCATTGACTAGGGGGAAGGGGGTTCTTGATTAAAAATTGGGTCTATCTCCCGCTGTTCCCTAGCTTGTCGTGCATTCTTTCCAAAAATCGGGACTTTTTTAAAACGCCGCAGGACAAATTGTTAAAAGTTGGGACTGTCCCGCCAAAAGCGGGACGTCTGGTCACCCTAACCTTGCTTCCCATACGGAATCCCACGGGCAGCACCCCCAGTCAGAGCCCTGCAATGGCTGCCAGCCTCCCTGGACTCTGCACCAGGAAGATGTGGCCTTGGGCAACTCCCAAAGGCCGGGGATTCCAAGGCCTTCAAGGACAGCACCCACTGTGCGTGCCTGATGCAGTCACCAGGGGGGGCCCCATCCCCACAGCATCTGGGACTGGGTAAGGTTCCATAATTGTGGCTGAGTGAAACCTACCATACACTTCTGTGTGTTTCTCCTTCACTCTCACGCTACCACCACACAACACTCCTGACACCAGGTGTGTGGGTTTTTCCCCCACGTCAAGCAGTTCTCTGAGAAGCCAGCTGGGCGTCCTAGCATTTAACTCAGTTCTGACTCTGTGGAGGGAGCATCAGATCCCGCAGGTTAAGGGCCCGTTCCCATGAGACCACCCCTCCTTCAGATGCCGCAAGTCCTCAGATTAGTCCCAGTTTTGTCCAATGTGGCGACAACTCGTGTGTTCCCACGACCTCCTCCTCCTTGGATCTGATTATTTGCTAGAGTAGCTCACAGAGCTCAGGGAAGCATGTTAATTGATAATAAAGGATGTGATAAAGGGCACAGATGAACAGCTAGAGGAGGACATGCATAGGGAGAAGAAGCCTGGAGCTTCCATCTCTGCGGAGTTGAGGTGCCTTGCCCCCACCCCCGGTGTGGACGTGTTTGCCCAGGCGGAAGCTCCCGGAACCTTCTACTCTTGGGATTTTATGGAGGTTTTCTCACACAAGCATGGTCAAGTATCAATGCCATTTCCAGCCTGGCGCCCCTTTCGGGAGGATGTGAGGATGGGGCTGCAAATCCCAAGTTTCTAGTCATGACTTGGTCCGTCTGGTGACCAGTCCCCATCCAGGATCCCACCCAGAGTCACCTCATTAGAACAAAGGACGCTGCTGCCACCAGGAAATTCCAAGGGATTTTAGAGCTTTGGGTCAGGAACTGAGGTCAAAGACCAACTATTAGAACAAAAGATGCTCTGGGTGGTCTTATAACTCAGGTAACTACAAGAGCTTTAGGAGCCCCGTGTCAGGAACCAGGGGCAGAGACCAACAGATGAGGGCTGTGTGGCCATGTAACAGGAGAAATAGAGGCATTTATGGCTGATTTTTTTCCAGACAGCCTTCGTGCATATATTTTCTGTTATCTCATGCAGCGCATTTCAGGAAGAGTGTTGGAGAGTAGTGCTTCTACTGTCCCAGCAGAAGGAAGATTTAAAATAGAAACTGAGTTATAAAAAAATGAAGCTATAATTTTTGACACCAGGGTGTACTCATATGGATTGAGACTCATACCTGCTGCAAGGTAATTTAGTGGTAGCAAAAAGTAGCCGTTGACATGGCTATTTGAGTATTGGATAGAAGCAGGTTCTTAATATATTTTTATTTATTTATTTATTTTTGACAGAGACAGAGAGAGAGAGATACAGAGACAGAGAGAGAACTGAACTGGGGGAGCTCCCAGTTCAGCATATGGTTCCGCACGGGCCGGGGCCGGGATTCGATCCTCGGTCCCCAGCGCTGCAAAGTGAGTGCTTAACCCACTGAGCCATCCCGGCCTCCCCTGAAGCAGGTTCTTATAACTACCCAGTTGCTAGTCTGGGTGGGGCGTGTAGGCCCCTTGCCCCAGAGTGGTGGCAAGAGCGTGGGGCCTAGAGAAGCCTTATTTTATGGTCCCTCACTGCCTCACATGGGTATAGGGACTGTGGGCTGAGGTTGCCATGTACGAGGGCTGTCCAGAAAGTACCCAGCCAGGTAACGTTCTCGAGATATTGACCATGGCTGGATTTTTTTCCGGACAGCCCTTATATGTACTACATACAGGACACCCAGTTAAATCTGAATAATATTTGGGACCTCCTTATACAAAAACATTATTTGCTACTTAGAAACCTGACTTAAACTGGGTATCCTGTGCCACCCCCTCCCCATGCCCCACAAGTCTGGGAACGCTTCTTTGGGCAAGTTATTTAAAGGCGTGGAGCTTCAATGTCCTCACCTGAATGATAGACAGAGGACACCCGCTTAGAGGCTGTGCTTGGGGTCCAGTGGGGTGACTGCTAGGGCAGGGGCCGTGTTCCTCAATGCTCATAGGTTACCTGGCTGGGTATGACAATTAAATTGACAAAAACAGATTAGCAAGAGAAAAGTGTACACATTTACTCAGTATAAGTTCTGTGTAACGTGAGAGCCGAGTGAAGACCCAAAGAAACAGACTTGAGGACTTTTATGCTGGCTTTGACCATGAGCGAGTCGGAGGAATGTATAGTTTAAGGAGTATGAGGTAAGTGCACGAATTCGGGGACAGCGAGAAAAGCCTGTTTGTTAGGATTCTTCTCTGTGTCCCTCTGTCTTTGAGATAGGAATGCCTCTTCCTTTCGGATATAGGGAGGGCACATCTCACACCAGGTAAGTTTTATGACTTATTTCAGGGGGGAAGGGTTGGGGGAAGGTCAAAGTGACCTTTTTGGAACTTGAGTTTGCTCCAACTCCTTCAGCTTAAAAAATATTCAATATGATAACGTGCTATGTTTTGGGGGAGAATCTCTTGAACCCCATTATTACAATGGTTTTAAAATGACTTAGAATCTGCAGTCCCACTGGAATAAAGTCTGTATGGAGTAAGACAAATTCGGTTAATGGATGTGTGTTCTTGGCTATCCATAAAATGGGATAATAATGGTGTCTTCCTCATAGCCTACTCATGAGGCTTAAGTGAGTTAACGAATGTAAAGTGCTTAGCCCATTATAAATGCTCAAAAGATGCTACTTAGTTCCAGTTGCAGCTGTGCAGATATGATGTACTATTATCAAAGTGAATCTTGGAGCCTTGGAAATGCGTCACTGAACCATGGATGATTTATTGAGAGCTACCTCTGCACTCAGTGCTGACGGGCACTATCTTCTCCTTCCAATTCGTTATCAGAAGGGGACAGAAACTGCCAAGTGTAGCTGGGGAAGAACTTCACAAATTTTCCTCAGCATGTTAAGAGACAGAGATAACACTTTTGTGAACATTTTCAAAAACACTAAGAAATTTTCCAGAATCTCAGTCTATTCTACAAACTCAGAAAAAAAATGAACAATTGATGCCTATATTTCACCCCAGGCAAAAACATCTCTTATAAACAAACTGGGGGTTCCCTGCAGCCTTAGATGTATTGTTAGCCTGAGGCTAAAACTCTCCCTGTTTATTAAATAAAACAGACCCAATCTGAGTCACAGTATTAGCGGATGGTGAGTTGGCCTCATCCTGCTTCTCTAGATCCCAGAGCACAGAGGGAGGAAAAAAAGAATTAATCAAGCAGAGCCTCATCAGGGGAGTTTTAGGATTAGCTCTGATACTGTTTAATATAGGAAAACATTAAAATGTAACCAATCACGCAGAAAGGTAGAAATAGCAGCTCTATATTAGTGGCAGCAGCATCAATTTTAAATAATTTTTGAGCTTTTTTTTAAAAAGGAATATTCGTTTAGCTGCATCTACTGTGCTGTCAGTGTTGCCTTTTCAGGGACATCAGAGATTAATGGAAAAGGGAACTGATAAGCAAGTGAATAAACCATCATACCCTGCAGCCATCAGATAACAGAAACTCAGCCTCCCTCCCCAGCTCCCTTTCCATGAGCCCCGCCCTCCCCCAGCGTGGGCTGCAGGTTTCTTAAAGCTGCCACCGCCCTCTTTCCTCTTGCAATCTTGTTCTCCGGTGTTTTCTTTGCCAAGTCCTTCTATTCTAAAGCCTTTACAGTCCGATCTCCATGATGCTGCTCTGCGTCATTGTTAACATTAAGTAGGTTTAACTGCTCAAGTAATTTTTTTTTTTTCTGAACTAATGTGCTGGGGTGTGGAGTAGAGTGCTGAAGTGAAGATAGATGTCTCTGTTCATAGCACTTTGAAAGGTGACAAACAGTTTTATTTTACATCCATCAAGCTGCATAATCTGAACTAACACAGAAGATGCCTCTTGGAAGTATTTTTATTTTTTGCTTCCCCCCCCCCCTTCACTTTATGACCTTGTGAAGATTTTGAATATTGCAGGCCTGTTGTTATGATGAACAATGTCCCTGGATTTGGGTTTGTCTGATGTGTCCTCATGATTAGATTCAAGGCTGTGCAGCTTTCGCAGGAATGTCACAGATATGATGTGTGTTCTCATTACAGATTATCAGACAGTGCATACTTTTGAGTTGTTTCATTACTGATGATGTTGACTTTATCACTTGATTAAGGTTGTCCACTGTAATTATCTCTTTTTCCTTCTGTTGTTAATAAGGTTTGTGGGAAGGGACATTGAAACTGTATAAATATCCTGTTTCTCAACAAACCTGATTAAGTAATATCACAATTTCCTATTTTATTCATGGAGTATAAATTTGTTACTACCATTATTTATTTGGAAGCCCCAATTGTCCCAGACTGGATTACTGGGGCTCTCTATGCGTTGGCTGTGTGCTTTTGAGGTGGTTTTGTTCTTCCTTAACTCTATCCTTGCTTTCTGGCACAAGCTGTTCCAGTGTTGGACTTTCCCTGTCCCAGCCCGGGAACCAGCCATTTCTCCGAGGATCCCAGGTTCCTTTTAGTGGAGAATGGTGTTTAGAAACCAAGAATTGTGTGCTGTCTGTGCTTATTGCTATAGGGTGTCGCTTCTCTCAGGCAGTCTCAGTGACAGATGAATGTGTGTGTGTGTAACTCTACATATATATTTTTTAATTGTTAAATTTATAGGGGTGACATTGGTTAGTAACAATTACATAGGTTCTACATTACGTTGTGTATGCATTGCATTCTGTGCTCACCACCCAGAAACCAGCTCTCTTTTTATGACCGTATATTTGATGCCCCTTCCCTACTCCCCCATCCCCCACCCTCCTCTCCCACTCACCTTCCCCTTGGCCCTCAGGGAACCACCAAACTATTGACTGTGTCATCTTATTAAGCGAAATAAGTCAGACTGAAAGAATCAAGAAACATAGGGCCTCACTTATAGGTGGAATACATCTATATTTACTTCTATGTCTATGATATATTTCAGAATCTGGGTTCACCTTGATATCTACTAGGATGTCCTATCTAACATCATAGGACTCATTCTACTTTTCTTCCTCTCTATTATTTGTAACCCCCCATCTCTGGCACTGGGAAAACCTCACTCTCATTTTCCTTAGTGCAGTCGCTTCTTTGCTCAGTCTACCTGTCTATAACCAGTCTCCCTTCACAGCCCTGGTCCCTCCCCCTGTGCAGATACTCTCCTCGCACCACCTGTGCTCTGATGGAGCACCTTGCATCAGTCCTCACCTTGCTGGGGCCCAGGGAGTCCTCACAGGTGGGCTCTCACCTCACCCAACTTGGGCCCTGGCTCCCTGCTCCACACCTCCACAGCGACCTGCTTTCCCCTGAGCTGCTTCAGAGGCGTAGGACTGAATGGTTCAGAGAGGCAAAGGAGGGGAGAGGAAGATGAGAAAGGGGGAGCCCATAAATGTTTAAAAAATGACAAGATGCAGAAGACAGAGATGCCATCAAAACTCTTGTACGTTTTTATATAATTTTGATTTTTTGGACAAATAAATATTTCAGTATTAAAAAAGAGAGTTTCTAAAATTGAAAACAAACAAATACAATCATATATCTAATTGGTAACAAACACATCCAGAAAACAATGATTTCAAATGCCTTAGAAGACAATATTCTAACATGCTTAAGAGGATAGGTTCTCAAGACAAAAGAAATCTCAAATTTAAGAGTTTCAAGCAAGTATAATACTGATATTTTTATTTTGAGGTTAATAAATATTGCAAGATAAAGCAAGTGAGTGACATGTTAATGTTGATAATCAGTAAGGTATTAGTGTAAGAGAAAAGTAAGTATAAAAATGAAAAAAAAAGTTAAACCTTGGTATTGTTAAATTTGAATTAGAAATTTCAATATGCACATACACTTTAGAAATATACATGTATATTTCTTCGCTAACTCTGTCCATTAGAAGGGCCTAGAAGCATTGACAACCCAGTAGCAATGAGTAACCCTAGGACCCAGATTTTGGTCTCTAAGTTGCATTCTCACTGAAAGAAATCAGGGCTCTTTAGATAAATGGCTGATTCTAGGTCTGAATGAGGGAGTGTGCAAAGTGGGTTTGGGGCATCTTGCTGTGTTAGAAAAAGAGCCAATTTAAAGGGACTGTTATGGGCCAAAGATGGGGCAGTTTGATCTTACAAAAATAATGACTGCAATGGAATGAAATCCTCTAATTACATAAAAATCTGTAAATGTGTAAAATAATACTCAGAAAAGAGAAAACTAAAGACAAAACAAAGCAGACAAAATAATACTTACTCCTTACTCTGAAAAATGATAATTAAAAATAAATATTTACCTTGCTTTTCAGGAGCAGTTGATGAGATAACTCTCTCTCTCTCTTGCTCTTTTTCTCTCTTTTATGAAGATTGTCAGCTAATAAATGTACAATGAACGATAGAAATAGAAGGATTACCATTTTGTAATCCTCAATGAAGTAACTGATGGAGGCAAGTATCATTGATAGAAGATAAATTCATTAAGTGATGGAAAATTGGATACTCTACTATGCTGAAGTATTATTCCACAGATTATTTGATGGTTTAAAAAGAAAAAGTGAAACTTCACCATAAAGGCTGAAGCCATCTCTGGCTTACTGATAATAGGTCAATTGAATATGATGTACCTCCTGATGCCTCAATAAAGATACCTTGACTAAAAGGTTTAACCTGAATGCAATCCAGTCTTTAGGTCCAAAATCTAATTTACAGGGAAGCCGGGATGGCTCAGTGGGTTAAGTGCTCACTTTGCAGCCCTGGGGACTGAGGATCGAATCCCGGCCCGGGCCCCAGTGGGACCCATATGCTGAACTGGGGAGTGCCCCCAGTTCGGTTCTCACTGGGATGAGACCTTGGCCCTGTTCCTGCCCTGTGCAGCCCCACTCCCACCTGTGGAATGAAACTATGTGGACAAAGCAATGATGTGCAACTATGGAGACTGCTCTGGGCCTTTCCCCTTCTCTCTCTCTCTCTCTCTCTCTCTGTCTGTCTGTCAAAAACAATAAAAAAAAAAATCTTAAAAAAAAAAATCTAGTTTACAAGGAATGCATGGGTAAGTGGAATAAGTTAAATGAGATTACAAATTCAGCAGTTGGACAAATTCATCAAGTTCTGGGAGACAGTTGCACTGGTCTCTTTACCTAGTTAATGTCATGCCCAAGAAAGGGGTGAGGGGAACAATGTTGTAGATTATTAAGTAACCTAAGAGGTATTATAACCAAATGTAATATAGATTGGATCCTGCTAGGACTAAACAGGGAGTAGCATATCTTTTTGAAGCAAATGCAAAATTTTAATACAGATCATGTGTTAGATGATGATAAAGAATTATTGTTAATTTTGTTATGCTATATAATGGTATTGATTTTAAGAAAGAAAATGTTCTTATTTTCATGGTGTCATATAATTTATTTAAAATACTTTAGCAAAAAAACAAAATGGGTGAGGCAAACATGGTAAAAATGTTAACGACTATTAATCTAGGTAATGGGTATATGGGTGGTCACTATACTCTATTTTTCTATAGGTTAGAAAAATTTTATAACAAAAAGTTAAAAATAATTCTGATTCCTAGGCTTCAACCCAGACCTACTGAATGAGCCTAAGCCCTGGCAGCTATCTGAATTTTATCAGGTCTTCCATCTCAATGAGGGAATGTGGGAATGGCTGTCTTTTTCCTCTGTGTGATCTTCAGCAAGTATTTATCGAGTCCTGACGATGACAGTGAACACAACAGACACATGGCATCGGCACCTTGCCTTGTCCATGGTAGGCCTCTTTAAAACAAACAGAAAAACTTAGAAAAAACTGATGAAGTATAACGCAAACACAGAAAACTGCATGCAGCATGGACAGTTTACTCAGTTGCTAGACTGTAACACCCCTGCCCCCCAAAGGGTCCAGAACCCTGCCAGCCAGCAGGAATCTTTCATGTCCTGCCCCCAAATCACACTCCCTCCTGCCCCCCAATTCAAGAGTGCATTTTAGAACGTTATGGTGAGGAGCAGAGGCAAAAATCCAGAACCCTGCCCTTCACAGTCTTCTGAACATTGCCTGCCCAAAGTGAGATTTACATTGTTTTCTTGGGTTCAGAACATTCTTAGACTCAAAGTTTTACAGAACAGTATGGCTCAGATGGGCATTGTGAGACATGTGATTCCGGGGCAGCTATGGGGCAGACAGACTCATCCTGATTCACGGCCAATTCTGAGAACAAAAGGTCATAAACGATCTTCTGATGCAAACGCAGAATGCTATTACGGTGCATTAAAACGTTATTTGAAATCACCTCAGTGCCAGCTTCACACGAGTAAAGCTGGTCCCAAGAGACTGTCTAAAGAGTCACTATGTTACCGTGATGTCGAAAAGTGACCAGAGGCACTGCTTGTTACCTGGGCTGGTTGAATCGAATGAGAAATTAGCTTTTTTCTTTCTATTTTTTATAAAAACACTTAGAGAACTTCAATCTTCTTCCATTTTATAGGATTTGTTTTTCTCTTCTAATTTAGCTCTTTCAGACACAGAGCTGAAATATTGCAAAAATAGATGACTGTTCTCAGAATGCCCAAATCTTGGTAATAACACAAAGATTGAAAGGTAAAGATACAGGCATGTCATTTGGAAGTCTCACAGCCTTAATGCTAGGTAATTTTTAGTGCACAATGATACGCCATCTTCAGCGGGTTGTTGTGTGTATTAAATAAAATAATAAGCACTCTGCAGTGTGGGGTGCTCCCTTGGGGAGCAGGAAGAATTTGGGAGGCAGCTGAGGTGGGTGGGAAGGGTTCCAGACTGCGTAGGACTTGGGGCCCCTTCCAGCAACTCCATTTCCTGCCTCGATGGCCTAGGGGGGTCTCCTTTTGGCCACGCCTCAGTCTCCTTGTGGGTAAATGGGGGATGATAGCAGTCTCATGGGGATGCTGTGAGCATTTAATGTGACACCTACCATTGTCCTGGTGCTTACTGTGTCTCCTTACATCCGTCATCTCAGGTATTCTCAACGCATCTACCCTCTCCTGTCGCTCATGAGCAAACAGAGAATGTGGGAGACATACTTCTTTTTTTTTTTTTAAAGATTTATTTATTGTTTTTGACGGGGAGAGAGAGAGAGAGAGAGAGAGAGATACAGTCAGAGACAGAGAGAAGGGGGAGGGCCCAGAACAGTCTCCATAGTTGCACATCATTGGTTTTTCCACATAGTTTCATTCCACAGGTGGGCGTGGGGCTGCACAGGGCAGGAACTGGGCTGGGATCTCACCCCGGTGAGAACTGAACTGGGGGCACTCCCCAGCTCAGCACATGGGTCCGCACGGACCGGGGCCAGGATTCGATCCTCGGTCCCTGGGGCTGCAAAGTGAGCGCCTAACCCACTGAGCCATCCCGGCTTCCCTGGCCGTGTCCACACCCATTCCCCTCCTCCACAACAGGGGACATCTCCATCGCATCCTGGCTCCTTATTCAATAGTTTTAATCTCTTTCAAGGTACTTAATCTCTAAACCTTAATTTCCTCATGTATAACATGGGGGTTAAAATAGAATAGTACTTTCCAAGTGGGGGCAGTGAGGATTAAATGAGAGAATGCACCTTTGCTTTTATGAGAGTGCAATATTGGTGAGTCTTGAGTCTGAGGCCCCCTGGTATGAACGAGGCCGACAGCTCAGAGGCAGCAGCTGGGGCTGGGGATGACAAATGTGGTTTGAGGCATGTGATGGGCATACCTGCTGCTGCCCAGGCTTGCCACCAAGAGACTGGGCACATAGCAGAGAGAGATGGGGAGATAGTATTACCCTTCTCTTCTGTCACTTCTTTCCTGTAGTCAATAAATGTCTCCCAGCTATTGCCTCTCAGCATCTTCCTCGGGGTGTAGAGCCTGACAGTTTAAGTTTTAATGAGGAATGATGGCCATATATATATTTTTTTCTTGTGCAAAGTCTTACATGTGTTGCTTTCTGGAAGAATAATAAAAGTGCATTATGTTGTCAGTCTTGGGTTGGACATTAAATAAAAACAGTCAAATTGAAATGGAATGTCAGTGATAGGATTTAGCTTTGGCTCTGGGTCTTCAGAGCCCCTGAGGCACTGGGAAGAGCAGTTTCTCACAGAAGTTGCTGAAGGCACAAGCTCTTTCTGGAATTTTCTTTCTTTCTTTCTTTCTTTCTTTTTCTTTTTTCAAGATTTATTTTATTATTTGACTGAGAGAGACAGAGAGAGGAAGAGAGAGAGAGACAGAGAGAAGGGGGAGGGCCCAGAGCAGTCTCCATAGTTGTACGCCATCTGCCTTCGACATGGTTTCATTCTGTACAGGTGAATGTGGGGCTGTGCAGGGTGGGAACCCAACTGGGGACCTCCCACATGGGAAGCACATTCCAGTTCAGCATATGGATTCGCAGGGGCCAGGGTGGGACTCAATCCTCAGACCTCGCAGCTGCAAGGCAAGCACTCAACCTATTGAGCTGTGCCAGCATCCCCATTTCTGGGATTTTCCTTAAAGCACTTGTTGTATCAAAAGCCATTGGTCTATATTCTCAAGTTGAACACTGTCTACATTTCGTTCCTCCTCATGGTGCTCATTGAATGCAGGGCATGTGCCCAAGGACTTCAGGAAATCAGCCTGTCCAGGACCTTTGTGTCCGGACATCTTTGCCCTCTGGACTGAAGTTCTGTCACTAGCCGGTATTTCCAGAAACCCACAGGTGAAATGCTACATGGGAGGTGTTCTGTTGTGCACACTCTGTTCTTCCTTGGAGAGTGCGGTGTGGCCATGGTGGCCGCTTTGCTGCCTCAGAGTCCTTCCTCTGCCTCTGAGGCTCTGGGCCCCTGTGGCCCTGGAACTCTTCTTCGTCCACTGTTCCTCATCTGCTCCCTTTCTCTCCCTCCCTGCTCAGCTGTGTTGTGTCCATAGGGCCTGCACTGTTGAGTCTGACAACTTTTTATTCCCCCGAGAAAAGTATGTATACTTTTCTCTTTGTGAAATACATTGTATAGATTAATTTCTTCCTTGGCATGCCAAATGTGCTAAAAAGTATAAAGTTTTCATCTCCCTTCTGTCCCAGGGAATTAAGATTCCCAGAAGATAGCAAACTTCTTTCCTAGTTGGCATTTGGCAAAAATATGTCAGCAAATAAAGCAAACAAACAAACGAACCAACCAAAAACACTGTTTATCAAGTGGTTGTGTGCTGTATTGCAATTCTCTTAGAAAACGACACAAATTTTTTTCCTTATTTTTACACATATGATAAAGTCAGTTTGAAACTGTCTTCTCTTCAAATAAAATTAGAACAAGTGTCATAAAGTTTATTCATATATTTCTAATTACTGGTAAATAAAGTGCTTATGTGTGTACCCACATGACCCAATTTGTATATAACCAATACATTTAATTGGATTCTTTGTTCTTTTCTTGAGGATTCCTGTTATTCATTCATACATTCAATTACTCTCATTAATTCATTCAGTAAAGATTTTTTTTGAATGTTTCCTGTATGTTAGACATTGTGCAAAGCCTGCTAGGGGGATACTATGGCATTCACGTGGCCACCAACTAAAATACTACATTGTCAGCCACCTGAGGAGGTGGGTGTGGCCATGTGAGGCAGGCTGGGTTATCTAGAAGTAGACCCTGAGATGGAGGTGGCTATGCACAAGATTTTTTAGGGCTTGTCTGCCCCCCCCTGCTGAAATCCTCTGATGCCTGCACTGTTCTGAGATTCAGGAGACTGAGTTTTAATGTTTGCTCTGCCCCTCACAAGCTGTGTGATCTCGGACAGGTTGCTTCACGTCTCTGGTCTCAGTTTTCCAATGGCAAACTTTAGAGAAGAGGTTATATCTGCCATTTCACCTGCAGGGCACAGTAATAATGATGTTACTGCTCACACTGGTGTGAGTACCTCATTGCATGGAAATAGAAAATAGTCCTCCCCATGGCCCTATACAGTAGGCTGGCAGAGAGACACGATTCCGCTTTTACGCATAAGAAAACAGACTTAGAGAGCTTCAGCAAGTTACGCAGGAACACATAGTGGTCAGTTTTGTCTCAGCAAAATCATCAGACCAGGAGTATAAAATAGTTCCTAAATTCACTCTGGTGTCCAGAGGCTCTGGAAATGGAGGCTTTGCTTGGCCAGAAGGAGACGAATACATACTGAGTGTTTACTCTGTCCAAGGCCCCAGTGGTAGGTCATATTACCTGTCTTCTCTCCCTGTGTGTGACCACATTTCTGTGTGAGGCATTACCCTCATTTTACAGAGGAGAGAGCTGAGGCTCAGAAAGGTTACGTGGTGGGCCCTGGTAAGAGGTGAAGTAGGATATAAACGCTTTCTCTTACTCCAAAGTCCAGCACTGGCAGGCGTCACAGCGCACAACCTCTGATTAGACTGTTCCCGGAGGACAGGGCTGCCCTCGGGGCTGTGCCCAGGTCCTTGGCGTCCCGAACGAAGAAGTGAGCAAGACACCGACACACGAGGTGAAAGGGACATTTACTGGTAGAGAAAGCAGTGAAAACACACGTCCAAGAGGTGGAAGTGGCCTGAGCGAGAGCTCAAAGGGCCGTCTGCAGAAGCTGAGCAGGTTTTATTGCCTGTCCTGGGGAAAGGGAACAAGCTTTTGGATGTGCAGTCTTTTGATGGACAGCTTGATTGGCAGGGGCTTCATTCCATCACTTCTTTAACTGCGAATATTCCTTCCCAGAATGCATACAGAAAAACCCAAGCTTTCGTGGCTGTTTTATGATCATTGTATTACAGTGAGGCCGGGGGTCAGGCTAAGGACAAGGTCTAATGATTGGCACCTGCGTCAAGCCAGCTAATTCTGGTTGGGGTCTTATCTCCCTTTTCCTGGGAGGCTTTGGCAGAAAGATCCATCTCTAGGGGTTGGGCCTGGGCAGTCCCTGGGTGTGGAGACTGGTGGTACAAGGCACTATCTTGGCAGGAAGATGCATCCCAGGGTCCCTGGGTATAAACACTGGTGCAGAAAGGGACCGTTGGATTATATTGCTTCCATGGCCATTTGGTGCACTATTGGTTTTATTCCCTTCCATGGCCATCTGCCCTGGGGCAGAGCCTCCTGGAATGATGGCAAAGGGTGGCATTTATCCCAGCAATGTGAACTTTATGGGAGGGGTCCCTGAGACACCCCCCTCCCCCGCTCTAACTGCCTGCCTGCTTTTTCTCTCGAGCAGCGTGGTCCCCATAATTCTCTGTGGGAAGTTAAAGGGTTGAAGGTCTCTATTTCTATATCTGATTCAGGTTGAGTGTGGCTGTTGTCCCTGCCTATTGGGGTTCACAGAGCTCTCCCTCTAACTAAGCTAAAAGGGAGGGGGTCTCAGGATCCATCCAGAAGTCTCATTCAGCTCTTCAAATGAGGTGGGTTGGAATTCTTGCTGGGTTATCAGCTGTGTTTCCAAGTTCCCTAGGGGGCCTTGGCTGGCATGGCCGTGCAGGCTCGGCCCGATTGTCCCAATATCTGTGAACTGTTCATGCACTGCACACACTGTCTTTATGGAGATTCATGGAAACCCTGTATTACTGTTGACAATTTAATGTGTCTGTGCTCCAGGCCATAGTTCTTTACATGGGAGTGAAATCATTTAAGAAGGGGCACTTAAGCAGGCCTATTTATTAGTTTGGCTGCCTCTGACTGCTAACCACAATCTGTTAGACTGGCTCCAACTAAAATTTATTTATTATTAAAACATTACTGAAATATTACCAATTTCCTGGTTTCTAGGGTTTACATAAAAATCTCATTGTGTTATTCACTCTATATTTAAATGTTTAGTTAGGTTCAAAATAAATCATTTTGTCCCTCTTCCCAACTCTTACTTCATCCTAAAGGTTGACTTAATGGCTGGCTAGATATCCCCCACAGCAAACCCTGTGTAACTCCACATATATATATTTTTTTTTCTCCAAAAAAGAACGGGAAGTTATAAATATGCTCAGAGCAGGAGGCTGTGGGAAAAACAATTTGCAGCTCTTGGTAACTTTGGGCAAACCACACACAGCATGAGAAAACTGAAATAAAAGTTCAGTCTCATGGGGCAGATGTTTATTGGAAAATCAACAATGGGCATAAAAAGTTTCATAGGATTTTATTTTTTTAATTCCCACTGAATTTTTTTCTTCAAATTTTTGAACTTTCTGATTCACCAAGGAAATATTATATATAGGTAGTTGCTGCTGAATCAGGTTCTTAAATGGACACTGAAGTTTCTTTTCTGCTTAAGGAATTCTGAGCTTCCAAAGAGCTTTAGAGGAAACGTGGTTTCAACCTCTGGATAGAGATTCCAAAGGCAGAATGACTGACCTCAGGGCTCATGGCGGGTTGGGGCAGAGGTGGGAGTAGGTCTGATCCATTCCTGCTTCAGATGCAGGGAGCTCTGCCGTGTCAGAAACAAGACACTCATACGGTGGGAAGCCACACATGGTTACCACACATGGGTGGCAGATTCGGTATTTTCGTAATGCTACATATTTGTAAAAATTTCAAATGATATGAATGTGTATAAAAGTATGTTACAGTGAAAGCCCACCTCGTCCCGGCCCCCCCACCCCTCAATCTACTCCACCAAACTCCCTACCCCAAATAGGCCGGTTTACAGCCATCTGGATTATTCTGTGCATATTTAAAGCTCTTCTCTCTTCCCACAAACACACACAATTTACTGTTTAAAAATTTAAATTTAAACTGTGTATACATAATCTTCTTTAATTTGCTCTTTCAGTACAAAAATAGATCATGAGCTTCTTTCTGTGCTGATATATACAGCCCTACCTCCTTCCTGGTGTAGGACTCCTATGGGGAGAACAGAATATATTTAACCAGATGTTTATTGGTACCACACTAGCTCTATTCTACTGCCAGTTTTTAAAAACGACAAACCAGGATCATGGGATCTTCTGTTGGCGGGTCACAGCACCAGCTGGTCTGCCGCCCCTCCCTCCTCCCTTGCTGCGGCCCGTCCTCCCTCCCTCTGTCCAGCTCTGGGTTCATTCAGTGTTTGGCCTGGTATCTCCAGTGGGGCACTGAGGTCACCACCAGGGTCTGCCAAGCACAATGTAACATGTCCTATCAAGACCCCCTGGATGTAATTAGTGCTCCTGTAGTGATTCAGTTTTGCAGAGCTGCAGGCTCCTAATTACGACTGTGAACAACCATTACTCTGTAGAAGCCAGGCAGTGCTGGGTATTAGAAGCTTGGACCTAGGGAGTGTCAAAGCCAGTCATTAGCAAATGTTCACCTACAAAACACGATTGCTGTTGAGTTCTGTTTTTTTCTTTTTTCCTTTCCTTTCCCTTTCCCTTTCTCTTCCTTCCCCTTCCTTTCCTTTCCTTTCTTTTTTTAAATATGAGAGTAAAAGAACTTAGGATCTAAAATTAATAAGCCTAAGAAATTCTACATATTATCCCATGTGGCATTCATAATGCAATAGCCACTTACTGAGTGCTTACTGTATGCCAGGTACTGTATTACACCCCAGGCTTCCACCCAAGGTGCTCACAGCGCAGTGGAGATGCCGATGCTTGAAAAGACAGTGTGTTCTTTGGTAGGCATTAGATGCTTTGGTAACATTAAAAAGGGTGAAGATGAAGATGGAGGAAGAGGAGGAGGAATGGGAGGAGGAGGAAGAGAACTCCTTTCTGAACGCTGTGTTAAAAATGATTAAAGAAGAAAATTTAGGGGATGCCAGGATAGCTCAGAGGTTGAGCACTTGCCTCACAATCACAAGGTCTGGGGTTGGATTCCCATCTGCGGTCCACGCAAACCCATGTGCTACCCTGCGGCGCACCTGGTAACCACTGGGATGGCTCAGTGGCAAAGCTTCATGCCTCCGATGCTGGAAGTCCCCAGTTCAGTTCCCGCCCTGCGTGGCCCCACATCCACCTGTGTGGAATGAAACCATGTCACAACTAATGATGTACAACTATGAAGACTGCTCTGAGCCCTCTCCCTTCTCTATCTCTCTCTCTTTCACCTTCTCTTAAAAAAATAATAAGAAATAATAATAATAAAAAAGAAGACAATGTCAGTGATACATACTTTATTTAACACTTCATGAAGTGGACAGTCTTATCCGGAGGGTCCAGACAACTGCAGAATGGGATGGAAGGCAGGATACTTTTGTAGGATAAAGAATGAGGAACAGGAAGAGAAAGATAGAAAAGGAATAAGGAACAGGGACACAAATACAGAGCCCAGAGTTGGGTTGGCGTTTGGGGACTGGCTGACTGGATAGAGCGCGTTTCTGATCAAGGGGAGGATTTACAGCGACACAGGAGTTACCTGTTCTGTTTTGCTGATGTGGCGCCTCAGGCAGGAGCAGCTCTATCTTGGGCCTAGAAATTTATTGCAACACCTTAGGTCCAGAGCAATGGTCGTCACGTGTCAGGGGGTCTCAGAAAGGTCGCGGTGGTTGTATTCAAGCCTCCATCACTTCTTGCCTAAATTGTTAAGAAGGAAGGAAGGAGGGAAGGAAGGGAGGGAGGGAGGGAGGAGGAAAGGCAAGCAAACAGCTCATAGCAATCTCATTTTTGTTTCCTGTGTTTCTCTTCCCCTCTCCCCAACCCCTTCACTCTACTCTCTGGCTCCAACTCTCAAGGGCTTAACAGCTGGGCCCTAAAGGGGTCATGCCCCCGCACCCATCACTGCCCAGGGAGAGAGGGGCTACATTTGTAGGAATTCAGACTCCCAGCTTTGCTCCAAGTCTGCTTTGTGTGTTAGACTGCCCATGTACTAGTTCATTTTATCAAGTGCATCCCACTGCGTTAGCAGAACACAGCAGACCAAGTCTGAAAGCTTACCATTCAACTGTTGATGTCACTTAGGCTGTTTTGGCTTGTCTTTTACAGCTTTAGCTAACAATGTTCGGTGACATAAAGCAGGGCTCTTTTATGCACCACCTTTTGTATAAGTTAAATATTAATGATTTGAAACTGAATTTAGTTAATGTGGATCCCTGTCCATTGGTCATAGAAAATAGTGGAATGAGTTCCTTCCTATACACTAGTATTCATGTCACAACCTGGAAATGGCCTCTGTGTGTGATGCATCTTGTAATTAGACCACTGACAGAAAGACTAGTCTTAGATCAACTATTTTACAATTTAAATAATTATTATGTGGGTGTTCGCCCATTGTAGTGACTGTAAATGTAATAATTCTATCCAACAAACTAGCTCTCTTTTTAGTTTTTATAGCAGGGGCATTCCCACTGTTTTAATTATATACCTCATTAGAGCAAAAATGTATCAGCATGGTTTCCCAATCTGTATGGATTTATTTATAAATTATACATAATTTATAGAATGAATAATACATGTGCTATTATATTAGTATGTTATCTATATTATACAGCATAAATAAAATGGCAATTTAAAAAGATGACAAGGATGAAATAAATGACTTTTTTCTTATTTTATTCATTAATAGAAACATATCACCCAACAATGAGTGTTCTGGTTGCTTCCTGTGAAAAATGTCTTGCTAATGACAGCTTCATGCTCCTGTTCGCCAGTAGGAAAGGCAACTACAAACTCAAGGCAAGGTTCATGAAGAACGAGAGTGGAAGTCAATCCGCCTTTTTTTTTATTAATTGTAAATGTGGGCATTGCCTATGGGCAGATCCTTGTTTTATTTCGTCATGTGTCTGAGAGAAGGCTGTGTGTCCTGAGAACCAGAGCAGCATGGACTCCTCCATTTTCTCCTCTGGGCCTGCGTGTATCACTGGTACTATCTTCAAGCCGCCTCATTGTATGAGCTACAATAGTTTAGTTGAAACTAGATGCAACAGTACACATGTCCACTTAATTAAACACATCTGCACTGTAACCTGTGGCCATCTGGTGAAAGTGAACAAAAAATGTGTCAACTCTCCACATAGGGAAAGTACACATGTTGCCCAAGATGCCCAGAGGACCACAAGGGGTGACTCGGGCAGGTGACATCTGGCAAGTTGACCAAGCAGGTGAGGTGCCCATGTCAATTGGCATATTTAAATACTAGTATTACAGCACGACTCCTCGCATAGTGTTGCTCACATAGATGTAACTGCTCATATTTTCTTCCTGCATGCCAGTCTTACACAGCCCCTACAGTGTACAGACTACAGAGAGATAATGGCAACTAACTCATCCGGGAAAGGTCAGTGGATGTCCCAGAGGAGAGCTACTTGCCCCACGCCAGGTGCTTACACCAGACCTTCACAAGTTTGCCTTACCCGGGCATCATCCATACTCTTCGTGAACTGATATGGACATCCATATGGACCTACTTTTAAAACCTTAAAGGCATTTAGAAAACTTACTTATTTTGCCACTGACATGAAAGGAACAACCCGTAGCCCTTGCCCTTCAGTTTGTTTCGCAAACCCAGTTCTTAGCACAGCCTGCACACGGTCCCTGCTGCTGGCCTGTGGTTGAGCGCCCCACGCCAGGCAGCTGAGAGCCCAGAGAGCATCTGACCCGTCTGCCAGCAATACCCAGAATTCAGTGGGGTGAAGTGAGACTGGACAGGAAGCTCATCTCCTTGCCACCTGCTGAAGGGCCTCTCAGCCACTTGTACCCAGAGGGTGGGGTGTGCTGGCAGGCTTGTGTCACCACAGATCAACTTGTGCACCATCTTGGGGAAACACATCTCTTTCTACTTCTAAGAAATACAGAACCAAGCACACGAGTATAGTCATGAGATCGCCCTTTGGCATATTTGTGGTAGGGTCTCTTACAACCCCTAACCCTGGGTCTTGATTTTCTGCTACCAATGATATTTTCCTAGTTCGATTCCTTGTTCTTATTTATAGTATGCTGGTATTTTTGTGGAGCAAGCTACTTCAAAGCTTTGTGGAGCAAAGCAAAGGATATAAATACATAAAATATCTCACATGACATTGCTTGCCCCTAATGTCGTTGCTGGCTTCACCTCTAGTGAGTGTGGAAGTTGGTATATCTTAGGAAAGAGCACCAAGACAAGACACATCAGCGGATGTTCTATTACATTACATCTACTTTATGACACTCCATGGTGTATAAATTCTACACAGAGACCATCTAATTTCGTACTCAAGGCCACCCTGTGAAAAGGCAAGGCCAAGAGAATGAGGGCCGTTCGGAGCCTAACTCTCGTTTCCCTTTTCCTTCCCTCCTCCCTCCTCCCTTCTTCTAAAACTCCCTCCCCCTCCCCCCATGAGAACAATCCTGGGCTAGCCTGCTAGAGGATGAGATAAACTGAATGAAGCAGAACCAGTTTGTCATCGCTGAAGCCATCCTAGAAATACCAACCCCTAACTCATTTGCCAACTGACCCCAGATGAATGAGCAAACCCTGTTTGAGCTCACTTGAGTCTGGCCCAGATCAGCAGAACCACCTAGCCATAGATTAGTGAGAAATCATAAGTGCTTGTTGTTTTGTTTTGGGGTGGTTTGCTACATGGCAATAGCTAACGGATATAAAGACTCAGATTCAGGTTGTATGACAGACTTTGTGGATGGCAGAGCTAGGAGTAGAATCGGTCTGCTTCCTATTCCTGGTCTAGGTGTCTGTCTACTGTACCACACGACGGAACCCATCTACCTGCCCCTCCTTCATAAGCTGACCTCCTGTCTTCTGGACAGTAACCTCTGGTGCATTCTATTCCCTCAGGGAGTCAGCAGCCATATGGATGCATGGATGACATTCTTATGCAAAGAAGATCCATTTAAATTTTGTAAAATGAATCTGTTTTTGAAGACACAGCAAACAATCTTTGGTTATTCTGTAGCTATCTGGCATCTCCATCTGCCTGTTTGTTACATAAAATGTTCATAAACCAAATCAAATTAGCTCTATTTGATTTTCCATCTTAATATGAAACAGTAAAAGGAAACACTACACATTGTCAACAAGAGGTCATGAGGTATGTCAGCACGATGTCCTGAGGTCGTTTGAACTCTGGGAGGCCTTCAGGGGACGTTTGGAGGTGGCTATTCCTCCCACCTCTCCTTGGCTTGAGGCTTCACTTCTGACTCTTGTATTAATAGAAAAGCCAGCCCTCAGCTTATACACCAGGTTTGTTTCTGAGATCACCCTCCTTCGCAGAGGTTTTGTAAAATCTCATAACAACATAGTAATAAAGGTCACTTAACAATGAGACAATTAACATGTTTCCTTCCTGTGAATGAAGTTTGGTGTAAAAAGAAGCAAAAATCGAGCCAGAAGTAAATCCCTGGCTTATATACATGTTTATTAAATGCATCATACTTGGAGCAGCAGATGTGAGAAAGACAAAGGCTAATGGCAGGAGCAGGGTTGCTAAGTAAATTATTTGGCTCGCTGCTGTGAGTAAGAGTCTGCACTTGGTGGGAGTGGTCATGAAATTACATGTTTCTGCTGGTTTTTTTCCCTTAATGAACCGTGATCAACCCTAGGAATTGCTTGGATAAGTTTTTTTTTTGGTGTTAAAAAAAGTTAATTTTCTCTAAAAGAAAACCTTTCTAAGCTCAAATATTTCTTTTCTGAATTCACAATTTATTTGAGAGAAGGAGAGGGAGAGAAAGGGGAAGGGCCCAGAGCAGTCTCCATAGTTGTACATCATTAGTTGGGACATGGTTTTATTCCACACAGGTGGACGTGGGGCTGTGTGGGGTGGGAACTGAACCTGTATGGAAGGTGAGAACCTTCGCCGCCGAGCCATCCCTGTGGTTACCAACTGCACTGTAGTTTAGCACATGGAATTGAATGGGGACCAGGAATTGAACCCTGGACCTTCTCATTGAGAGGCAAACGCTGAAGTGCTGAGCTATCTAAATAAATGAAATGGGTTAATATATGTATCAAATGTAGTTTATGATTACCATTAATCCTCTCCCTTCCTCATACCTTGTAAAAAAAACACTGCTGACTTGCGCCCAAGATTTAGAATGAGCAGAAAGAAGAACCTAGAAAGGTGTTGCTGTTTTGTGAGCATTTCCAAATCATATTTCTGCTACAGAAACAGGCAAATCTTGCAATAAAGCTGCTGATTTGATTAGGAAGACTACTAATGACACACTGTAGCGACACTCTCATGCCCAGTCTCCTATTCATAGATGTGGCATTCTTCCCATTTCTTGCTCAGAAACAACAACAACATTATCTGGCTCTGTTGAGAAGAATAAGTCATTAGAAGGTCCAGTAAACAGTTCTGTGTGGGGTGTCCATTTGAGCAAGCAGCTGTCCTTTGAAAATTGCCTTTATTGTGTGAGGCTCCCAATTTTGCAGTCAGGAGGTCGTAAAAAATCAATTAAGCCAGAGGATCTCTCAGTAATCAACTCTGAGAACTGCGGCCCCAGCTGCGATGATCTGCAGACTGCTATTCCCTGTTCCGGGTGCCTGCCCGTGAGCCTTTGTCCTCTGGCAGGGTGGGGTCCCCTCGCCCTTCACTGGTGCACCTCCCTGAGTCTTACCCGGGCTCTCACTCTCCAGAGATGCTGGGAGAAGCCCCTGCTGGGCTAAGAGGCGGTGGCTTTCGGGCCCTCCTCACCAGCAGGTGGGGCGCAGGCAGGGAGAGCCACAAATCCTGCTGTTGCTATGGCAGCTAGCGCTGATTCTCGGAAAAGCTGTTAAAGAGGAAAAGCTCCTCTCGTCTTTTGATCTATCTTTGTGTATCTTCCCCTCCCTCACCCTTCATCAGGCACCTAAAGCAATCATCTCTTCCAATATCCCCATCTACCTCCTCCTGTGGAAATCATTCCCACCGAGGCTTAAACAACCCCAGAGCCTCCATCCATGAACAGGGCACAGATTCTTTTTTTTGTTTTGTTTTGTTTTTTTAGGGCACAGATTCTTAAAGCAAAGTGAGAAAATCTCCTAATAGCTCATGGTATAATGTAATGCATCATTTGGCTGGTTGCAGAAAGTATCTGGAGGTGTAGGGTAGAGAATTCACTCATTTACTCCTTCATTCATTACCCATTTATTAAATAGTCACCAATAAGTACCAGGAAAAATGCTAAACACAGGAGTCAGAGACGAGTAAGATACAGTTTCAACCTCACAGTCTGGAGGAGAAGCAGATGTGAAAATAAATCCCCACACGAAGGCATTGCCCGTGTCTGACGAAAATCTTATCAGGGGCTTGTGGGGCATAGCGGAGGGGTCAGTCGTTCTACTGGGGAGGGAAGTGTGTGTGGGGGTGGGGTGGGGGGGTGGGGGTGGGTAGGAAAGGCTCGTGAAGGAAGCAAGCTGTGAGAGAGGGATAAGTGTGCATTGAGCACACACAGTACTTTGGAGGTCTCTTCTATGTTCTCTTGAGTTCATTACTGTGGAATAATTTATTAGCTAGTGGGCTGAGACCCCAGAGGCCCAGACTGCCCTTGGGAAATAGCGTGTAAAGGCGATTTAGAGAAAGGCCGCGGTGTCTCACTGTGAGCGCTTGGCAGGTGGCGATGGGAGTGTTAGAAGCAGAGGCGGTGGAAGCGGGGAATCGGGGGAGGGGCCAACTCAGAGATCCTCCGGGAGAAAAGGCCAGGCGAGGACAACTGGACCCTGGGGAGGTGGGTGGGATACCTGGAGGCCAGAGTGGAGGAGGAGCTGGTATATGGTAACAGAGGCCCAGGGGACGTGGAACCTGAAATTGGGCAGGGACACTGATGGGCAAAGAGCCATCTGATTATTATAAGGGCAGTAGGGCAGTGTCACAGTTAACAGCTGGGCTCTGGCACTCACCAGATCTAAGTTTGTCTTGGTTCTGCCTCCACTCACTAGAGACTTTGGACAAGTGGCAGTATTTCTGGGCCTATTTCCTCAGCTGTAAAATGAGAAATGTGTATCTGTTATTGGTTGAATTGTGTCTTCCCCGCAATTTTTGTGTTGAAGTCCTAAGACTCCCAGCACTGTAGTTGGAGGTAGGGTGTCTGGTTGTGACCATATTTGGAGATAAGGTCTTTAAAGTGATGATTAGGTAGAATGAGGATATTAGGAAGGGGCCCGGTCCAATGTGATTGTCATCCTTATAAGGAGTTCGGGGAGGCTGGGATAGCTCAGCAGGTTGAGTGCTTGCCTTGCGGCCTTGAGGTCTGGGGACCAGGCCCTGGCCCTGTTGCGCTATGGCATGGCTGGTGACCGCTGAGATGGTGGTGAAGGTTCTCGCCTCCCGTGGGGGAGGCCCCCAGTTCGGTACCTGCCCTGAGCAGCCCCACATCCACCTCTGTGGAATGAAACTATGTCACAACTAATGACGTACAACTATGCAGACTGCTGTGGGCCCTCCTCCCTTTTCTCTCTCACCTCCTCTCAAACAATAAAATAAATCTTAAAAAAAAAAAAAGAACAAGAAATTCGGACACGTCACGTAGCTAGAGAAGACAATGTGAAGACACAGAAGACAGCCGTGTGCACGCCATGGGAGAGGCCTGAGCAGGTCCCTCCCTCGCAGCCTCAGGAGCCAGCCTGCAGCCACTGGGATGCTGGGCTTCGAGAGCTCGTCCAGGACTCTCAGGCAATCAATCTGTTGTTTAAGCCTCCCAGTCTGCGGTACTGGGTTGTGTCAGTCCTAGGAAACCGAGGACTTCTGAGAACTTTACTATCATGACTTGTGGCCCCAAATTCGGACTTTTGTAGCTTGAGCTCTGAAATGGCTCATGGAGCATCACATTGCGCTTCTGGGCTCCGGCAGAGCCAACAGCCAACCACCCCCCCCCTCCTGTGCTGGTTGTTCTGCTTGACAGAGTGTACTCCTGGCATTGTTGTGGAATAATTCTCGCTGGATTGTGTTTGTGTGATTAAAACAGATGCTTTGTTATACAGGCTGCACTGAAACAAGGACTTGACAAATACTTCATCACACACTGGCATTGCCCGTTGTTCCCACCTCACACCTCCACTTGGTCAGCCATGGAGTCAGCCAATCCCAAAAACTCAGGTGCCCCCACCAATCAGAAAGCAAACGATACACGTTTATAACCTTGCTTCCCTTAGAAACCCATGTCTTCGATCATCCGCTCCTTACAACTTTTGCTTTGTAAATCCTGCCACACCCCTTCCACTTTGGAGCGTGTTCTCGTTCATTCTGAGGACCGTGCTTCCTGGCTTACACATCGTCACCCGAACAAATGCTCTTTACATTTATTTAAATAGGTTTCTGCAGATTTCTATTTATAAAATGAATCCATAGAGTTATTGTGAAGATTAGATAATTTACATAATACACTAAAGCATGTGATAATATTCAATATGTGGTAGCTATTACTATCAAAACAATAAGACTGGCTTTACTTAAAAAACAAATCCCAACTCACTTGCATGTTTGGATTGTTAAAGTGATCAGGATTGATGAATTTCTCTGGTTAACTGAGTGCCAGAGGACCCGTTGTTTCCACTGTGATGTTGGCCAAACTTTTAAACATGCCTCATCCATCTTTATATTGACTGAAACAAAACCTTTTTTTTTTAAGGTTTATTTTATTGTTTGAGAGAAGGTGAGAGAGAAGGGGGGAGGGCCCAGGGCAGTCTCCATAGTTGTACATCATTAGTTGTGACATGGTTTCATTCCACACAGGTGAATGTGGGACCAAGCAGGGTGGGAACTGAACTGGGGCCTCCTGTATAGGGGGCAAGAACCTTCACCACCACCCTGGGGGTTACCAGTTGCACAGAAGTTCAGCATATGGATTTGCACGGGCTGGGGCCGGGACCCAATTCCTCGATCCCTGGACCTCACAGTTGCAAGGCAAGCATGTTCAACCTACTGAGCTATCCCGGCATCTCCTGAATGTGTCCTCCTTCTAGAAGCAAGTTTTGTGAAGTTTTTAATAAGTCAATTTTCAATGTTTTCTAATGACTTGCTTTTGTTTTTGTTTTCACAGTGGTGTGCTGAAAACGCCAGTTAACTTTAAGGTTCTAGGAACTGAGCAAATCCAACATGTCCACATTTCCACAAACACATTCTGTAAAACGTAGTTTTACATACCCGCTCTACATTGTCAGGACTCAAACTTGTTTCTGGAACTTTAATTATAATAGAATAACACATGCAAATTACTATCATTGTCTTCATTTATTTTGGACCAGCTGCTTCTAAACAATTAACAAACAGATCGTGTGAATGTAATTAGTTAGGAGAACTACCAGGCTGCAAACAGAAAACAGACGGCACTGGGTTCTACTTATCACCTCCCAGATTATGCTCCTCAATTGCATTTTTGGGAGCGAGTACCGAACAGTAAATTATACTTTGTCATTTGACATTTCTACTTATCTACTAAGAGTAAAATTTATTTATTCTTTCTCTCCCTAGGGAAGAAGGTTATAAACCCCAGAACAAATGGTCTCTGTTGGTTCTTATCTAAAATGCCGTGCCTGGAGCTTCAAGTAAAGATGAGTATGGAACACTCCGGAAAGATGCAACTCAGAGCCCTGGGGGGAGGGAATGAAGGACCTGTAACAAGGACGGAGGTGGAAATGCCTCAGCTGCTGTCAGGAGCTGGAGGGTAGCACCCCACTCCCTGGACTCAGGATGTCCTGAGCACCCCGCTCCCTGGACTCGGGATGCCCTGGGTTCCCCGCTCCCTGGACTCGGGATGCCCTGGGCCGTATTTGCAAGTAGCTGTGGTGAATAGCTTGTGGGAGAACAAACATGGTGTGATTTCCAAGCAAGGCCTTGGCAGGACTTGCAGCTTCTGCCCTGTCTCCGAGCATCACTGCTTGGAGACTACCATGGAAAGAAGCTTGTCTAGTTACCTTGACGACATCCAGAACAGGCGAAGCTATAGAGACAAAAAGTAGACTCATTAGGGCCACTGCCTAGGGCAGGGAGCAGGGAGGGAAAATGGGGAGTGACTGCTAATGGGTAGGAATTTCATTTGGGGATGGTGAAAAAAATTCTAAAATCGGAGGGTGGTGATAGTGGCGCAACTCTGAAGATATTAAAAATCACTGAACTGTGCACTTAAAATGGGTGAAGTTTTTAGTATGTGAATCATATCTCAATAAAGCTGCTTTTAAAAAAGTGCCTAGGAGCTCAGACCTCTGCTTTTTGGCTTCAATACCTCTGTCTCATTCCCTACAGTCATGTTGAGTGCTCAGGAATGGCACGATGCAGCTGTCGCTTTAGAAAGGAGACATTCAGTGACAAATCCTAAGGACCCCTCCACAGAGAACACCAAAATCACATTTCAGATAGCAGCTTTACCCAGACAGGGCCCAAGGCTGCATGCTTCGTTGGTGCATCAAGCATCAATGGTGGGTGCTCGTGCCAGTCACCAAGAAGCCGGGACATAAAGATGAAGTGAATATAGTCCTTTTCCAGGGAGCTTCCAGCCATGTGGGCATTCAGACCTGCAAGCAATCATTGTACTACAACTACCATTGCCTTTAGCGATAGGTAGGAAGTCTATCCTGCTAGGCAACGCAGAAGGTGAGGGACAACTTCAATGGGAGGAATCGGTTGAGATTCACTGAGAAAGTATCCTTTGAGCTCAGGACTGAGGAATCAACAAGTGAAGGAGAACAGACAATGGTGGGTGGATGTGTGGAGCAAGGCCACTGTAGCCAGACAACAGACCTATGCATGGAGATTTGAACAATGGTGCCATATTCGGGGGACACGCCAGAACGGGCCGGGGTTTTCCTAAAGGAAGCGTGGGTGGAGAGGTAGCATTGGCTGCTTTAAAAGCAATTTTTTTTTTTTTTTTTTTTTGCTGAGGAAGTTGTCCTTAATCCTAGGTGTCATAGGATTGAGTTTAGGTTTGTGGAAATATTCAAGTGGCAGTGAGAGAGGAACTGGATATAGGAGAGAAGGGAAAGGGGAAAGAGACAGGGCACATGATTATTAAAGTCATAGTCCAAATGGGAAACGATTGGATGACTTCAATGCTTGTGCACATTTCTTGCATTTCCCTTTTTTAGATGATGAAGTTAGAGCTGAGTTTGGAGGTAGGATGGAAGGAGCTGGAGATGTCTCTGGATTTTCCCAGAATCTTGGTCCCAACTCACAACATTCACAGCAACACAACAGGGAGAAGAGGGGACTCACCTGCCTTGAGAGGTCCTGGTGCATTTTCTGCTTCAGTTAAGAAGAATTTGGGGGAAGCCGGGGTGGCTCAGTCGGTTAAGCGCTCACTTTGCAGCGCTGGGGACCGAGGATTGAGTCCTGGCCCAGCCCGTGTGGACCCATATGCTGAACTGGGAGCTCCCCCAGTTCAGTTCTCTCTCTGTCTCTGTATCTCTCTCTCTTTCTCTCTCTCTCTGTCAAAAAAACCAATTAAAAAAAAAAAAGAAAGAAAGGAACTGCTGTCTATTTGGGGAAGCCAGGATGGCTCAGTGGGTTAAGCACTCACTTTGCAGTGCCGGGGACTGAGGATCGAATCCCAGCCCCGGCCTGTGTGGACCCATATGCTGAACTGGGGAGTGCCCCTGGTTCAGTTCTCTCTCTGTCTCTGTATCTCTCTCTCTCTCTCTCTCTCTGTGTCAAAAATAAATAAATAAATAATAATTAAGAAAGATTTGCATGCAGGCAAAGCTTAATATTGCTTTTTCTACAGCAAATTCTCCTGAGTAGACCCTTCTTTGACAGCTACTCTGTTGTGAGATATAAATGTTTGATTTAAAATACAAGGAGGCTTTTGGAAGTTGTGCTGAAAGTAAGTTGCAGAAAGATGTGGATTGACAAACTGAAAGATTAAAAAACCATACAATGTGTTAGTATAAATTGCACAGGGATTCGTACACATCTAGTGACAAATAAAGATATGAACAGAATGAGAACATCAAACAGGATAGTGATCACCTCCTGTCAGAAAGTGTGAGGAATAGGACTGGGAATAGGAAACAGGGCTTTCATTCAGTTGGATACTATTTGTCTATGGTTTGTTTTTCAGACTGTCTGGTAAGTGCATGGGATTTGTGATACTATTTTTTATATCTTTTTCTGTCTGAATTATTTCAGAATAAAAAAGAAATATATTCCATGGAGCTTGTAATCACTGACCTCGACTCTAAGCCGGCGCTTCCAAAGAAGTATGTTTCCGTAGTTGAGAGTCCGGACTCGGGAGCCAGACTTCTTGGGTCCCCGACCTTATCGCACCACTCATAGCTGTTGTAGCACTGTTGCACATTGTTACGAAGTGTAACCTTTCTGTGCCTGAGTTTCTCCGTCCATAAATGGATATTCCTACATCTCAAGGATATTAAGAGAATTAAGTGAATTATTACTTGAAAAGTACTTACAATAGTGCCTGGCCCATGCTAAATGCTCAAAGATGCCAGCAATTATTATTTACAAACCAACTGACTTACTGACATCGGTTGTTCCAGTGGCTTCTCATCACCAAATATAAGCACTAAGATAAATATATAGGGGCGTGCTCGGCAAATGCTTTCTAGTATTGCCCACAGAGCTCCTTGCTTCCAGAGATATGTCAGAGTGAAGAGCTTGGAAAAAATTCTGTTCCACTTTGGTTTCCAAAAGTCTAACCCCTGAGGGCTTCTGAGTGGACCCTGGACATAAAGCAAACATTTGGAGAAATATTAACAGAGTGAGAGGGCTTTTCCTCCTCCATAAGCCTCGAGGAAGACCCCCAGGCTTGGGAGAGAGAAGACACTGGGTGGGTTTCAGAGCAGAGCAGGCAGGACAGAGTCCTGAAGCCGCTTTCTCAAGATCGTCGCTGACATGCGGTCCCAGGACTCAGAGAGGGAACGCCTCAGTGAAGGCGTAGGCAGGCAGGTTCCCTGGGGCCTATAGAGAACTCCTTGCCAGTTAATGGGCAGGAAGAAGCAGAAAGATGCCCTGAAGCTGGGCGCAGAAGTTCCAGGAGGGCCACTGGGCCTGCAGGGGCCGTGAAGGCAGGAAAGAAGGCAGGGACCCATAAGGACCGACGACATTGAGGATTCGTCAGCTCTCCCTCCCCATGGCATGCCTGTCACACCCCTGGTCATCCTCCTGAGGCTTTCACCTGGAGGCATGTGTCAGAGAACCCTGATTTGACAAAGATTACACAATGGAAAATAAGGAAGATTCTATTTCTGGGACCCCCGAGTTGGTAAAGTAAGAACCAGGGACACACAGGTATATGACTCACTGGACTGCTGGGGAGATGTAGTGAAATGTTGGAATTCTATACCCAGACAAACTAGCTATTCAAGATTGAGGTCTAAAGACATTTTCAGAAAAATAAAGATAAAAAATGTTTCTACTCAAATATATGGTGATGGAAAGAACTGATTATATATATAAATATATATATAAACACACACACTTATACACAGATACACATACGTACATACATACACACACACACACATACACATATGTATTTTTGGTAGTTAATTTGGCTTTTTCCTCTGGTAGCTTTTAGGGTTTTCTTTTTCTTTTTGATGTTTTACAGTTTCACCATGATGCATCTAGGCATCAGTTTTGTTTTATTTATATCGGCCAGCACTCAGTGTAAACTTTCAATGGAAGGATTTATACTTTTTCTTAGTTGTGGAGAATTTTTTGCTACTCTTTCCTTGAATATTGCTTCTCTTTTCCTGTTCCTCTGGAACTCTTGTTAGATTTAAGTATGAGCACCACATGTTTTAAATGCTCATTCTTACTTTTTTGTTAGTCAATGCCACATTCTGTGAACATTTTTAGAATTTTAAGTTGAACTTCCTTTTTTAAAATACCCATTAGTTCTAGTTTCATTTTGCCCTTTTCTCTTCACAACATATTGTTCTTTTAAAAAACAAATGTTATTTCTTAAGTTCTTTGAGTATCGTAAATATTCTTACTTCTTTATTGTTTTAATGTCATTAGAGTAGATATATCTACAGGTTAATTTGTTGGTTATTTTTCTTAACATTCATTAATTATCCTCATTTGCTTTTTTATTTGGTTAGTTGCCTCCTCTGCATAGGAGTTATTATTCCTGTCTTTCTCTGTGCTCACTAACCCCCTCTACTCCCCACTTCTAGTGGTTTATTTTGTCAGTTCAAGGCTCTCTTTCCATAAAGTCATTACAGTACAGCCACTCCTCACCTAACAACCTGCCTGTTTAATGACCACTTGTACTTACGACCAGTTCTCCAGAATGGGGAATCCCTTTTCTCAGTCTGTGTGTCTTGGGAATCTCCTTTCTCAGTCTTTGTCTCATTCCTGCAGTCAATTAGTATTCACTATACGAAGCGTTCACAGTCACACAAGACTACATGTTGCATTTATAAGCATGGTGTTGCATGATATCTATTGAAAAATACATACCTTATGGTGCCATGACACACCACAAGACATCCACATTTAAGCTTCTCACTATCAACCAGGTCGCGTAACAACCCAGTCATAGGAATGAAACTTGGTCATTAAGTGAGGAGCGCCTGTATTGCAGAAACATGCGGTTCTTTGGGGGAATTTCAGGTCCAGCCCCAGATCAGAGTGAAGCTTGAGCCAGCAGCTGGCTGCTTTCAGTGTGCCTAAGTATGCAGCCTTAGGTAACTGCTTGTTCCTGGTTAGATGCAGGTGGCAACGTTTATTTTCAGCCCTCTTTTGCTGTTGTGACACCCTAACTCCCAGCTCCTGAATTTTAAGAAGCAAGTTCCCTACTGTGCATGAGACCCTATTAGTCTCTCTGAAACCATGGGACCTAAAATTTCTGGCTGTCCAGCTTGCTCTGGAAACAGACAGCAATTTTATTCCTGTGTATCACTTTGTCTTTTTGCTCCTCTTTGTTCCCATGGGGATGTTTATCGTGTTTTTGAATCTGACAATGTTTTTAAATTTTTCTTTTTATATTTGCATGTCACTTCTGAGTGTTTGAAGAGAAAGAGTAGGGAGGCCAGGAAAACCTCAAAGCATGAACTTACGATGTCCTTTTGACTATACACCCTTGTCAGGATTTGATGTACCAAGTAGTAGAGGGTAGTGATCTACAACAGTCTGGATACCTAGCTTTGTTAGTTACCAAGATGAGTTACAACACAATCAAAAAGCATTAATTTTATGAGTTGCTCCCCAATAAAAGAACTCCATGGTCAAATACATTTGGGAAATGCTGCTGAAAATATTCTACTCACAAAGATTCAAAGTGAATATTAGCATATTAAAAGATATGAAAAGTCCTGTGGTAAATAAATAAACTTCTGTCTTTATGTAATCTGCTACTTTCCCAATTTTTTTTTGACCGTGTAACTATTTTCTCCATAAAACCCATCAATAGCTCATGGACTCTGGCAAATACTGGCCCAGAAAAATCCTCTCATTATTAACATATAATCATGTTGTATACACAGCTAATTTCTAGAAGACAAAAATAAATAAATAAATAAAAGTAGATATTATATGAATTAGAATGAGATGTAAAGACGCTAGGCCCACTTCTGGCCTATTTGGCTCTATTTGGTCTGAACAGATCCACCAACAATCTCAGAATTAGAACATGGTTTATTCTGGAACGTCTCTTTCTCTGCTCCCCGGGCAGCTCTGCATGGCAGCTCGGTCCTGCTTCAACTTCCATGTGCCTAAGCTTTTCAGACAGCTGACCTCCTCTCCTCGACTCCGCCAGTGCCTGCTTTTCACAATGAGCAGCTAGAGGGGAAACAGCGATTTCTCTTTCAGTCCCCCAAGTGGATTCCAGATGAGAGTGAAGTCTTCAGCAAGATGGTGGCTGTGCAGCCCTCCTGGTCCTGAAATGCACCTCTGTTCGCTTAGCTCCAGACTCGGTGATACGCAATGCATCATGTTGCCATGGGGTTCACTGCGTACTTCTCTGCTGCTGGTCTGCCCTGTCCCTAGTTTTCATTCCTAAGCTGAAGGAGCTTGAAGAATTTCAGGGGCTAATGGCAAGAGTAACTTTCAGCTCACCATTCTGTTGGAAATTGCTTTCTGTTTAAATGTTTGCTTTCTTTACTGGACACTATCCTGCTGTTCATAGAAGTTGTGTCTCATTTCACTTTTTAGCCTCCACAACAGGCAGTCGGTAATCTATAGTAACTGCTCCATAAATAAATGTATTATGAATGGATGCCTTCCATAGGGGTTAAAAATGATTTTTGAATAATTTAAAATTTAACAAAGATGTATGAACTAGACACAGTGACCATTACCAAAGAGTTGAAATAGTAGTTTCTCTCCAAATAAGAAGATGACAAGGAAAGATTCTTAACTTGGGTCCATCTCTCTACAGCCCCTTTTCTTACCCCTCCCACCTCACCGCCAGCTTTTTTATTTTGAAAACTTATGAACAGCAGGAAAGCTGAAAGAGGAGTATAGCCAGCACCTGGGGTACTTGCACGTAGGTTTTCCAATAATTAGCACAGGCAAGAAAATCAATAGTTATACAGTCATGTGCCATTTAACAGCAGCGATATCTTCTGAGAAATGCATCATTTGATCATGTTGTCACTGTGTGAATATCATAAAGTGCATGGACACACACCCTGATGGCACAGCCTGTGACTGTAATTGCATGCACTATAATTTTATTCCATGGGCAGCACAGTAGGATTGTTTACACCAACAACACCACAAACATGTGACTAATGCTTCGTGCTATGACTTTATGACAGCTAAGATGTCACTAGCTGATAGGACTTTTTCAGCTCCATTATAATCTTATGGAACCACTGTTGTATATGTGGCCCGTCACTGACCGAAACGTTATGCAGCAATGACTATATTTGACACACAGTCCCTATTCTAATTTCTCAAATTACTGCCACCTCCCTCCCCATATGACAATTTTTGTTCATTCAAGATTCTGTCAGAGATCTTGCATTTGGTGATTGAGACCCTATCATGCAAAGCCACAGGTCAGGGAATGTCAGCTCCTCCTGGACCGGACTCAGGGTGCTGATTCAGTGTCTGTCCCCAGCGACACATAAATCACAACCAGGCCTGTCTGTGCTTTTCCTATCTTACAGATTGTTATGAAATAACTATTTTCCCCTAAGATGAATGACTCCATCCAGTCAAAACTGGATCTAACCCTTTAGATTTTATTTTCTTGTGTATAACTTATCTAAAAAATAGCAAATTTCCTCCCAGTGCTCCCCTCCATCATTCTTAGGGTTTGGCACTTGTTCTCATGCTTGAAAATGGCTACCAGAGCTTTAGCCATCACATCTGTGTTCCAGACAACAGAATGGAGGACGAGAAAGGGAGGGCCTGATTTCCTGCTTAAAAAGGAGAATTCCTGGAGCTAGCCCATATGCTTCTTATGTCTCATTGACCAAAAATAGGTCACATGACCACACTCTCTGCAAGGGAGAGACTAGAAAATGTAATTTTAGGTGATAATGTGCCCACCAAAGCATCAGAGTTCTGTTACTAAAGGCAGATGGGATGTTGGGTAACAACTCTCAATCTCTGCTCTAGCCCCCTAATCAGGAGGGGCCACAGACCTCCAGCTTAGTTTAAAAACGAGTACAAATAAGTGCTCCCCAGGATCCGTGTTAGCCTGGGTTAGTGCCAGTCCTTTGGGTAAGACTCAATAATAGTTATTGCGGGGGTTTATGTATCCCATTTTATTTAATAGTATTAGGCCTAGGGGGTATAAATGTTATTTTATTTAGAATGTAAATTCTTAGTCATTTAATTAAAATCATAATAATTTACTTAAGTGTGGTGGAAAAAGCATGGGCTGGGGTCAGAGAGAGCTGGGTTTGTGACATACCTGCTCTGAGGATCAAAAGGTGCATGTGAAAGAGTGCAACAGATAGTCAACAAAGAGGCACTTAAATGCTTGCCTGGCTTCCTCTTCCTTCCATGAAGATTCTATTGGCTGCAGAGAGACCTCGCTGAGATACACTGCTTCACAATGACTGTTTAAAGCCAGCTGTGTCTGGCTGAATTTAGAAGGGTGGTTAGCTAGCTAGGGGACCATTTGCTGGCACGAGCTCGTCTCTGGTTGAGTTGCCTAGGTCTGGAGTTTTAAGTAGGGTTGTCCTTATGTGAGGGTGGAGGTTCAGTAACAGCTTAGAAAATAAACATACGCTCCTTTCTAGCTCTGAACTTAAGGGGCTGGTTTTTGTTTGTTCTTAGATTTGTGGGCTTTCAACCAAGGAGGCCATGGGAATAGTTTCTGTGCGTGGCTTGGGCTTCCTGTGCCCCTGACTTTGTAAGAAGGGCACGCGCTTTCAGAGACAGACCCACAGACGGCCCAGGAATGGCCTCTTCAGTTCTGAGCAATCCTATCTCAGTTGTTTCTTTGGAAACTGCTGCCTGAATCATGTAAGCCACTGACAACAAAGAGTAGAAGGGGAAGCATTTCTGTAAAACATCTGTGCAGCGTCCACTTCAAACAGTGATGGGGAGTGGTGGGGAAATTAATGGTTGTTTGGACAGCCTGAGTCTTTAAGCTGAGGCATTAAAAAGTACTTTTCACATCATTAACTACAACTTCCCTTCCTCACTCACAGTTGAGATGTAACAATGGTTGATTACTAAGCAAAGCCTTTTTTATCTTGTCCGTTTCTCAGTAGCTCACATGGGAGTACATTAATCACAGAAGTCTTTTGAGTCTTGAATAGAATGATTTTGGTCTTCTTAATAGGTTTGACATTAAATTGATGAAAGTATGTTCAAAAATGTTGACAGTCTTATCACATACAAGGGATATTTATTATTTCTGGGAATTTCAGAGATAATAAAATGAATAATTTGGGATTGCCTCTTTACCTAGCTGCTTCTTACAGGAAGAAATGGATTCTTGGTTCACTGAGTGGTAAATGTGGGGAACTAGACTGGTGTTGTGGATAAAGCTTTGCATTTAGAGTTGGATCACTTGGTTCAGGCCCTGCCTTGGAAATGAACTTGGGACATGTGAAGAGTGAACATAGTAAGGGTCATTATGGAATTCATGATAAATGATTTTGGGTGTCAGGCCTTGACTCAGGTGGTTCAGCTGTGTTCTCTTATTTATTTCTCATATGGACTCCATGAGGTGTTATTACTTACATCTCAGGTTTGGTTACTTTCACACAGTTAGATGCACCTGGCATGTTCTCCTCTGCTGCATGTCTTCACACGGGGACACTTTATGCTTTGTAAAATATAAAAGGCCATATAAACATGAGAAATGACTCTTCTCTTAGTTCAACAAAACGGATCACACAGTTTAAGCTTCTTCCCTGAGAATCATTGGGCCAAATATTGTGGAGATTTTTGCAACTAGTGAGAGAAAATAATTTTGTCGTTATAAAAATAACATTTTAGGAAATAATGTCCCATGTAAAAGGCAAGGGAGTTTGTTTGAATCTAAACAAAACTTCAGTTCTCAAATGTCCAAACAGTTGATGGTTACGGCAGACGTTGTGAGTCAACTCCATTGCCATCCACGTTCCCCATGTCTGCTCCTCTTAGAGGCTGTAAAAGGTAAAACTCAGTCTTCAGCCTCCCTGACAGCCAAGGGTGGCCATGCAACACAGTTCCAGTCAAAGAGAGAAGGGAGTGTTGTATAATAAAGAATTTCTCTGAGCGAGTGCTGGGATAGTTTAACAGGTTGAGCGCTTCCCTTGCAACCAAGAGGTCTGGGAATCGAATCCCCGCCCAGCCTGTGCAAATCCATATGCTGAACTGCAGCACAACTGGTAACCACTGAGATGGTGGTGAAGGTTCTCGCCTCCCATGCAGGGGGCCTCCATTTGGTTCTCCCACCGCACAGCCCCACCTCCACCTGTATGAAATGAAATTGTGTCACAATTAATGATGTACAACTATGGAGACAGCTCTGGGCCCTCCCCGCTTCTGTCTTACCTTCTTTCAAACAATAAAATAGATCTAAAAGAAAAAGAAAATCTTTTAAAGATTTACTTTTATTGTTTTTGACAGAGAGAGACAGAGAATAGGGAGGGCCCGGAGCAGTCTCCACAGTTGCACGTTGTCAGCTTTCTACATAGTTTCATCCCACAGGTGGGTGCAGGACTGTGCAGGGCAGGAACTGGGCAGGGGCCTCCTGTATGGGAAGCATGCCCAGGGGGGGAGCTGAACTGGGGGTCTCCCACATAGGAAGCTCATCCCAGTGAGAACTGAACTGGGGGCACACCCCAGTTCAGCATAAGGGTCCAAACAGGCTGGGGCTGGGATCCCTGGACCCTGGGGGCTGCAGGACAAGTGCTCAACCCACTGAGCCATCCCTTTTTCCCAAGAATTTCTTTGATAGAAGATTGAATAAAGAGGTTATGGGACATATACCTATTACTCAGCCATAACAAAAGATGAAATACTGCCATTTGCAATGACATGCGTGGACCCTGATATCATCATCCTAAGTGATATAAGCCAGACAGAAAAAGCCAAGAACCATACGTCTTCATTTACATGTGGAATATAAAACTGAAAGCAGCAAAAAAACCTCATGGACACAGTCAGTAGTTTAGTGGTTACCTGAGTGTAAGGAGGGAGGGGTGAAGGAGGAATGGGGGGTAAAACATATGGTGATGGAAGGAGAACTGACTCTGGGTGGTGAACACATAATGCAACCCATAGATGATGTATTTGTAGAATTGTACATCTGGAACCTATGCAATTTTACTAACCAATATCACCCCAATAAATTTAACAACAACAAAAATTGGTCTGGTCTTTGTCATCAGTTCCAGGTAGGGAGACTCTGTCTTTGTTATTCATGGTGGGCCCCTTAAACTGCACCTGAATTAATGCGAATGAGGTGACTCATGGTGGGCAGCCTAAACTACACCCGAATTAATGCTAATGAGGTGAGTCATGGTGGGCCCCTACATGGTTTCAGGATGGGAGCTGGTCACGCTAGAAAGACTAACCTTGTGATTCGAGGATTGGGGCTTTGAGCTATATATGATATTAGTCTGCCCTTTGGGGAGAGGAATGGAGTTGCAGGTTGAGTTCAGTCATGGGGCCTGGCCAATGAGCCAACCAATCATGTCTGTATAATGAAGCTGCAATAAAAACTCTGGCTACTCAAAGCTTGCGTGAGGTTCCCTGGTTGGTGATACACATGGAAATACCAGGAGGATGGTGTATTCTGAGGACTGGGAACCCTCCCAGACTTTGCCCCGTAAGTCTCTACTTTGGGTCTAATTTGTATCTTTTTGCTGTAATAAAACTGTAATTTTAGGTATAGTGCTTTCTTGAGTCATTCTAGCAAATTACTGAACCTGAGAGGGTAGTAGAACCCCCTGAATTTTATCCATTTTGTCAGAATTGCAGGAGTCCTGGAAAACCCCAAGCTGCTGGCTGATATCTGAAATGAAGGTGGTCTTGTGAAAGCCCACGCCCTTAACCTGCGAAATCTCACCCAACTCCAGGTACTTAGCATGAGAACTGCATCGGGGTGAGAAAGGCAAGAGCTCATTAGGAGGAAAGAAATCTCTGCTCTTCACTCTTTGCCCTTCTTTCTTCTTCCTGCCAAGAATATGGATAATATGCTTGGCATCAGCCATTTTGTCACCATGAAGACTAAAGCCACACACAAAACAAGGCAGAGCAGAAAGTGAGAAGCTTAGGTCCTTAATGACACCAAAGAACTGCTATTCCAACCTTGGACTCAAGAACCCCTGGCCCCTGTAACATGAGGAAAACAAATCCCTATGTGTTAAGCTTCTCTTGGTTGAGTTTTCTTTATTTGTGGCTGAATGCATTTCTAATTATTACCTCACCTGCCCCCCCCCCCATATATATATTATGATAGGTCAGAAAGGGGAAGAGATTAGGCAAAGTTCCATGTAACACAAATTAAATACAAAGAAATGTGTTTTTGATTTCTCTTACTTCCTTTTCTGAAAGGGCTTCTTGACATGTCTTCGGTATGACAAAAGGAATTATGCTCAGAAAATAAAACTCCTTTTTCTTTACTATAATGTGGATGGGTTCTTCAAATCTAAAGTATTTTCCTGCCTCTCAACAATTTGGTGAAAATTAGAGATGACATCTTCATTAGAATCAGCAGCTTGTTACTCCATTTATGATAAAAACCATTTAAAAATTAAAGTTAAGTTTGTTTTATCTGACATAACTCCTTGCCAAATAATATGTAACTAAATAAAATTGTACATTTTTATGGTCCCAACGTAACAAAATTACCTATAACTTTCTTTCAAGAATTTTTTTTTTTAGTTATTGTTTTTGACAGAGAGAGAGAGAGAGAGAGAGAGAGAGAGAGAGAGAGAGAGAGAGAGAGAGAGAGAGAAGGGGGAGGGCCCAGAGCAGTCTCAATAGTTGTATGTCATTAGTTTTCGATAGAGTGTCAGTCCACAGCTGGGTATCAGGCTGCACAGGGCAGGAACCAGGCCGGGGGCCTCCTGCATGGGAGGCATGCCCATGTGAGCTGGGGGCTCCCACATGGGAAGCACTCCCAGGGTGGGGGCTGAGATATGATCTTCTGACCCCAGGGCTGCAAGATGAGCACTCAACCCACTAAGCCATCCTAGCATCCCCAAATTTATTGTTTTTGAGAGAAGGAGAGAGAGAGAGAAGGAGAGAGAGAGAAGGAGAAGAAGAGCAGTCTCCATAAGCATACATCATTAGTTGTGACATAGTTTCATTCCACACAGGTGGATGTGGGCTGCACAGGGTGGGAACTGAACCAGGGGTCTCCTGTATGGAAGGTTAGAAGCTTTGCCACCATCCTGGCAGCTACCAGCTGTGCATATGGGTTACCAGTTCAGCATATGAGTTTGCACGGGCCTGGATTTGATCCCTGGACTTCATGGTTTCAAGGTAAGAGCTCAACTGCTGAGCTATCCTGGCATCCACAAGATTGTTAATTAAAAACAAAACAAAACACTTAAATTATCTTTAGAAATGTGTAAGTTAAAAGAGATTTTATAGAAATATCAACCAGTTGCAATTTATGTACCTTATTTGAATACAAATTTGAACAAACAGAATGTTAAACAAATTTGTGAAAGAATCAGGATATTGAGACAATGGCTGAATATTTACTATTTTTTAAAATGAAATTATTGTTATTTTTTTTAGGTGTGGTGAAATATTTGGGTTATATTTTGGAGTCTTACTCTTTTAGAAATACCGTACTGTACTATTTGTGGATAAGCAATCTTGAATTTGTCCTTGAATTCATACCATGTCCATGAAGTTTATTGTTGAATCTGGAGATGAGGTTCATTATACTACTCTCTCAACTTTTCTATAAGTCTGACATTTCCCATAATAATAATAATATGAAAACAAGGAAATGAATGCCATTAGAGAAATAATGGAGTTAACAGGACCAAATAAATGGATAGTTCTGCATGTAAGGAGCTTGGAAATCCCCACTCTGTCCTAACAAGTAAAATGCTGAATGGACATAAATCTGCTCTCCTAGCATCCGTGAGAGAGGTAAGAAAATAGGACAAACTGCCGCCCTTGAGATCGGAGAGACAGACAGGTGAGTACAGAGCATCACAGCGACCTGAGCAGAGAGAGACTCCGAAGCTGCCAGGGGAGCCTGGTCTGGGTAGGAGAAACAGAGCTGCAATCGCTGAATCGCTGGAGGCTCAGGGTGGACAACCCTAAGGGGTAAGTACTCCAGGGCCCCCAGCCACACGCCCCGCCCCCCACCTCCCACAATTTTGTGGGATTTGCCTCCAGGAGCTTGACCATGTTCCTACAGTATATATCAGAGAAAGCTCTCTTTGTGTTTGCAGCAGAGAGAAGGGAAAAGAATCATTTTGAACCATACCAGAGCACTCTGTCCTTCTTCACAAGGGCTGTCGTTGCAAGAACGAGCAAACTAGAACCTAGCCTGCTGTAGTATCATCAGAACCTAACTGACCTGGAGAGAAGGATGTCCCAACCCGCCCACTCTAGTCATGCTCTCCAATCTGGAGGAGAAAGAAAACCTGAGAAACTCTTGTGAAGTTCACAATCCAGAGGTATAGACTCACTAAATAAACTGAGACACAATCATAAGACCATAGAATGCTTCCTTTCCCCCCACCCCTCACCCCTGTAGCACTTCTGTTTCTTGGCACTTCATGTCTGGCTATCAAGAAAAAATGACAAAGCATACCAAGAGGCAAACACAATTTGAAGAGCTAGAACAAGTATCAGAACCAGACATGGTAGGGATGTTGGGATTATCAGACTAGGAATTTAAAGCACCGATGATTAATATGCTAAGGACTCTTGCAAGAACAGATGGGCGTCCTAAGAAACAAACCAAAAAAAAAAACAAACCAAAAAAAAACTACAGAAAAAACACACTGTAACAGAAATGAAGAATGCCTTTGAGGGGCTCATTGGTAAACTGGACATGGCTGAAGAAATAATCTCTGAGCTAGAGGACATAAATTTTTATCAATACAATTCTCAATAACCAAGAAGCAAAGAGAACAAAGAGTTAAAACAAACAAACAAATGAACGAACAAACACACAAAAAACCAGAACAGAATATCAAGGACTATGGGACAACTTCAACAGTTACGACTTACATGTAATGGGACTACCAGAAGGAGAAGAAAGATAGAAAGGAACAAAAGAAATATTTGAAACAATGATTGAAACAGATGCCGGAGAGCTCAGCAGGTTGAGCACTTACGTTGCAACCGTGAGGTCCGGGGATAGAATCCCAGCCCTTGCTCCAGCAAACCCACATGCTGAATGGCTCAGTTCCTGCCTTGCATGGCCTACATCCACCTGTGTGGAAAATAACTATGTCACAACTAATGATGTACAACTATGGAGACTGCTCTGGGTCCTTCCTCCTTCTCTCTTTCTCTCTCGCCTTCTCTCAAACAATAAAATACATCTTTATAATAAAATGACTGAGAATGTCCCCAAATAAATGTCAGACACCAAACCACAGATTCAGAAAGCTCAGAGAACACTGAGTAGAATAAATATCCCCAAACTATTCATTCCAGTGATGCTTTCTATGGTTTGTCAGATACTTAATATTTGTAGTTCTGTGTTGTTAATAACTGTTTAACATTTTTTTATTGTTTTATTTTTTTGACAGCGAGAGGGAGGGGGGGTAGGGGGTAGGGCCCAGAACAGTCTCCATAGTTGTACAACATTGGTTTTTCCACATAGTTTCATTCCACAGGTGGGCACGGGGCTGCACAAGGCAGGAACTGGGCCAGGGTCTCACCCCAGTGAGAACTGAACTGGGGGCACTCACCAGTTCAGCATATGGGTCCACATGGGCTGGGGCCGGGATTCGATCCTCGGTTCCCGGGGCTGCAAAGTGAGCATTTAACCCACTGAGTCATCCTGGCTTTCCCCTGTTTAACATTTTATCTGAACCAGATTAAAACCTCCTAGAAGGTAGGGACTTTTCCCTCAGTTTTTTTTTTAACTCTTCCTCCATCACTTCAGTGGATCTTGGACAAGTGATGCTCAAAAAAAAACAACAACATTCATTTATGTGGATGGCCAGCCCTGGTTGTTTGTAGGAATTACATGATTACTTACATTTTATTGAATAGCTACTATATGCTTCATGATTTTTTAGGACATTATTTTGACTCTTTAAAAACTCCTGGAAAAAGAGGTGTTACAGTCCTTAAACAGATGAGGAAACTTAGGTTCAGTGGGGTTAAGAAAAAAACTTGTGCAAAAGCACACAGGTAGATAGATATCAGGACTATGATTCTAACCGAGGTTTAGCTAATTCCAAAGACCTCACTCTTTGCACGTGACACAGAAGTTGTCAATATTGTGGGAACTCAAAAAGGCCAAGTGGCAGGGGGTTCAGAGGAGATTTCATGATGCCACATTAGAACGCATTTCCTTCCAAACTAAACGTAGGATCTGGAGACCAGACGAATCAAGTGCTGGACCTGCAAAGTCCATCCCAGGAGGTGAAGTGCATGTCAGCACCTGTCACTCAGCAGTGCTGTCTCCCGTGGAGCTGCTGGAGGACTCTGAGTGCTGCTTTGTGACATCCCTACCGTGACCCCCAAAGCAGGGGCTCACATGCTTTTCAATATTTATTTTTATTGTTTTTGACAGAGAGAGACAGAGAGAAGGGGGAGGGCTCAGAGCAGTCTCCACAGCTGCACGACATTAGTTTTCTACGTAGTTTCACTCCACAGGTGGGGGTGGGCGCCTCCTGCATGGGAAGCACGCCTGGGACGGGAGCCACATCGGGGGCCTCCCCTATGGAAAGCTCACCCTGGTGAGAACCAAACTGGGGGCACACCCCAGTTCAGCACGTGGGTCCGCATAGGCCAGGACTGGGATTCGATTCTCCGACCCCAGGGCTGCAAGTTGAGCCCTCAACTCGCTAAGCCATCCCAGCTTCCCCTCAAGTGCTTTTAAAGTGAAGCAAGTCCGCTCTTGAAAACGAGAAATACCGGTACTTGCTTGGAGGGCCCATGGGAGGACGTCACACAGCATAACATGTGGCTTTGTTGTCCCCACATCCCGTTTTCAGAGGCCTCCCTTTCCCACAGTTCTGAGCTGTGGCTCCCAATTCCCTCCTCTCCTTTTGTTATCCCCGAGCAGTTCCATCCCATCACCCACTGCCCTGTACTTTTCCAACTAGTGCCACCCCCCGGCCCAACGTTCTTCAAAGAGAGAAGAGAGAAAAAGGCAGATCATGTATTTATAATTAATATTTTTATTCTATTATAACACAGAGTGCCAAATCAAATGTTTGCATTTATCCCTGCCCTCTTCTCCCTCAATCCCACTCACCAGATTTAAAAGACCACCCGTAAAAGATGGCCTTGCAGCCTTCCCAACTGTCCTCTATTCAAATGTGATCACAAATTTCTAGATCTGTTTACAGGTTTAGCAGAAACAGAAAATAAAATTAATCTCTCAAAAGCTGTCAGCTGTATGTGCCCCTTGTTCTAGGAAGCGGCTGATCTTTTGTTCAGGAAAACAAAGCCTTTTCATGAGCGACAAGATCCAGAGCCCAGTCCACAGGAAGAGACTGAGACTTAAGAAGTGCTAAGCTGCTTTGCATAATAAAATTAGATGTAAGGTGACCAGATTTTATGTATATATTTTTATTTATTATTTATTTTGACAGAGGAGAGAGAGAGAGAGAGAGAGATACAGAGAGAGAACTGAACTAGGGGAGCTCCCAGTTCAGCATGTGGGTCCGCATGGGCTGGGGCCGGGATTCGATCTTCGGTCCCCGGCGCTGCAAAGTGAGCGCTTAACCCACTGAGCCATCCCAGCTTCCCCAAAATACTGGTTGTTTTTTCTTTGGTTTTTTTTTTTAAAGTAAGTATTTTTATTCGTTTTTTAAATTTTTTTATTGTTTTTGACAGAGAGAGATACAGATACAGAGAGATACAGAGACAGAGAGAGAACTAAAATATATATATATTTTTAATTTATTTATTTTGACAGAGAGAGAGAGAGAGAACTGAATTGGGGGAGCTCCCACCAGTTCAGCATATGGTTCCGCACGGGCCGGGATTCGATCCTTGGTCCCCGGGGATGCAGAGTGAGCGCTTAACCCACTGAGCCATCCCGGCTTCCCCCAGATTTTAACATTGGTAAAGCGGGACACCATTGACCAGGGTGGGGGTGGGGGGGTTCTTGATTAAAAATTTGGTCTATCTCCCGCCGTTCCCTAGCTTGTCGTGCATTCTTTCCAAAAATCGGGACTTTTTTAAAACGCCGCGGGATGCTGGACAAATTGTTAAAAATCGGGACGTCTGGTCACCTTAATTAATATAGGGATGTCCTCACTGGGTGGAGGATGGTGTAACCTTAGACTCCTTAAGCATCTTTGGAAATACTGGAGCATGAAGGCTTGAATCATTCTATTTAAATGTTACAGGAAAGGTGACCCTGGAAGGTTGGGGACCCAGGGGTCAGTTAAGCAGCTACTTCATTGAGATTGAGTGACATCCTCTCTGTGCCTTAGCGCTGTCCCTAGCATTCTATCTGAGACATCCCTGCTGTCTGTGCTCAGAGACTTACAACTTTTCGGTGATAGTGAAGTACCCATCTAGAGTACAAAGGTACAGTGGACTCTCCGTTAACTGGCACCCATGGGGATTGGTAGATGCCAGATAAATGTAAGTAGACTCTCCGTAACCTGAACTCAACCGACATTCTCAAGCAACCAGCAAAAACAAGCCAGCTGCATCAGAGTGCTGATTGCTTGAGTTCTGGTTAATGGAGAGTCCACTGCATATAGTTCATTAGTAGTTGAACATAAATGACTATCACAGGGCCAGAAAGTAAATTAAATTTGCTTCAAATGTTAATTTCCGGCAGGAGCCGGAAGTGCATTTTAGTAACCTTTCTGTGGCCAAATATAAAACACATCAGCAGACCAGAGCTTGTCTTCTTTTCTAGACGTTGCTTTCCTCCTCTGATCCGGAACAGAATGCCTTGCAGGGTTGTTAAATTAAATGTGGAGGAGAAGAGAGGGAGGCTTTAAAGTGTGTGCTCAATTTTTTCACCAACAGGAGGCATCTGCATAATTATCACCCAACTTGATAAGGGCTCCACTGTTGGATTATCAAATGCCCTGAACTTCCTTTGGAAATTAAAGAACTTCAGGTTAATTGTGGTCTGTCTGTTGTTGGGCCTCACCCCACCCTCTTCGCTTCCCTTCTGGACTCTCCCCTCGCCTCAGTTTCCCCCCTTTCACACACACCTGTCTTTCTCCCAAGTGCTGTCCTCAGCACATCTGAGCTCTTCAGAAACACTCAGCTCTTGTCTTATTCCTGAGACTGCAATTTGTTATGAACAGGAAGTTCACTCTGGAGTTGAAGACCTGGATTGGGGTTTTGATTCTACTGCTTAAACTGCGTTATCCTCCACTTCTCCAGCTGGAAAATGACTTAGTAACAGATCCTTAGAATGATGATGTGTGTGGCTATCTATGCTTCCTAGGCTATGAAGAGTTATAAATGTGCAAGGCAGCTGCCATTAACAAAAGCATTCAGGTCCACAGTCCCTGTCACTGTGACTACCCAAGGCTGTCCCTGGGCCTTCGACAGCTATGTAAGAAATAGTTTTGCAAGGATTCAGGAAACAGGCTCACAGAATGTGGGATCTGGCAGGATCCTTGGAGATCTTCAACATTCTAGTTCTACCATGCCACTTTACAGATGGAAAAACTGAGGGCGGGAACTGTCCCAGGAGGGAGGGTCAACACTCAGAGCCTGGCCTGAGTGGTAGGTCATGTGATCTCAGGCCTGGGCTCTTCCCTCCATCTGTGCTGCCTGCCCCACCCTGTGCTTGGCTGAGCCTCAGAGGAAGGCAAGCAGCCCCAGCTGACTCTCCCAAGATTACCTCTCAGGGTCACTCAAGTGCTGTCGTGGCCACCCAGCATTTACAAAGTGAATGATTTTATGAGGTATTTCTAATTAGGAGACAATATTCGCTGGCATGAAGGAGCAGAGCGTTGGTTTAAGCCCCTTTCTCCCACTTCCTATTAACATTAGAGACTGATTGGGAAGACAGTAAAGGACAGGCATAGGCAACATTGTGATAATGGGCAACTTGGTCTTTGGGGCGGCGCCCTAAGCATTGTGTTTTCTCTCTGACTGTGGTGCCTTCTCTTTCTTTATTCATCCCCCAACTCTACTCAGTGTTGCTCAGCGCTCCTGAGGCAGATTTTGAGAATTCCTATGGACTCGAACTTTTCCTGGCCTACTTCTCCTTCCCCTTCCCTTGCCCCTCCCCTTTCCCCGTCCCCACCCTCTTTCCCCTCCCCCTCCTTCTCATCCTTTTTGTCCAAACATTCAGTCCCCATCACTCGTTTCTATTGGACTATGCTTGGCAAGATAGCATTTTGAATTCTTCCTGGGAAATTAAAAGTAAATCATGACTTAATATCTTTATTGTTACACATGATAACTTTGCATAACTCTCTTTGAATTTTATTTATTATAAAACAATATAATGATAAGAGTATATGGGGGGAAATCCACACGCCATTCTACCCACTGACATGCCAAGTGTTTTCATCTCTTTTTAAAGATTTATTTTATTGTTTGGAGAGAAGGTGAGAGAGAAAGAGATAGAGAGAGAGCCCAGAGCAGCCTCCATAGCTGTGCATCATTAGTAGTTACATAGTTTCATTCCACATAGGTGGATGTGGGGCTGCATGGGGAGGGAACCAAACCAAGGGCCTCCTGCACGGGAGGTGAGAACCTTCATTGCCATTCTGGTGGTTACCAGTTGTGCCGAAGTTCAGAATATGGGTTTGCATGGGCCAAGGGCAGGATTTGATCCCCGAACCTTTCGGTTGTAAGGCAAGTGCTCAACCTATTGAGCTATCCCAGCATCTCCTTCATTTTCCTAGGTTCCCTGCTAGTCTCTGTCCATGTGGTCCAAGCTTTACAGAGAAATAACTCAGAGCATAGCTACAGTTCAGTCCCCTATTTTACCTGTAACATTATAGTAGTTTGCCATGTTGTTACGTAGATTTCAGGATCATATTTAATGACCATATAGTATTTCACACCATTGCTATATCACCATTTATTTAACCATTCTTGCTTTTTTTGGATGTGTGGGTTATTTTTTTATTTTTCTCTATTATCAGCAATATGACTTTGAAAAATAGATGTCTCCAGTTCTTTTCTCCTCTTGAATGATTCCCACAGAATAAATTCTGAAGAGTTTAATTAGTGAGTCAAAGGCTAAAAACAATTTTAGAGTTGAGCAATTTACTTAAAAACACTTACTAAGGGTCTGCTGCACTCTCAGTTCTGAATTGTTGCAAATGAAAGTCATAGAGCCTGAACTCAATGTTTAGTGGTGAAAGTAGACATGTGTTATAATAATTACCCCCCATTTGTTAAGTGTCTGTTCAGTGCCAGGCACTATGCTACCCGGTGTTTACATAGATTATTTTAATTCCCACCATATCACTAGAGGTAGCACTATTGTATTCCCATTTTGAAGATGAGATAACTGAGGCTCAGAGAAGTTAAGTAACTTGTCACACAGCTAGTAAGAAAGAGGCTGAACTGGGATTGAGGTCTGTCCTCACTTCCCATCTGGCTACCCAATCCCTCTTCATATAGAAGTATTCGCTTAACTGTTTCCTAAAACATTGTGCAAGGTTATAGTTTGCCGAAAGTGTGAATCTTTGTTGTTCGTCTGTTCTCTGACAGCATAAGCCATAATTATTTTCCCACCCAACTTTGTAACATTTTTGAATGTAAAAGTATAAACATTTATTGGGCTTTGAAAGAGTGGCTTTCAAGGACTTAACTGAAAGGACTGACGACTACAGAGCTTCAGAAAGCATGGACGTGTTGCCCTCTGAAATACCACGCTGAAAGTCACAGCTTGTTCTTAGGCTTTTGCCTTGATACAGGGTAGAACTCAGTCCCATGATTTCTGTAACTGTTCCCCATAACGCCATCGTCCCTAACATAAGGGGATTTGTGGCGTGCATTTATCTTTATCAGATTTCAAAGTCTAGGAAGTTCTTTGGTTTGAATGGGATTTCCAAGGCCTGTGGGCTGCATCCTAATGCATTTTGTTTAGAATAACTTTTATTACACATGGGATTCATATTCATTGTAGAGAAATAATTAAATAAGCCAAAAGCATATTAAAAGTAGCCACAGTTCCATCTCTCAGATATATTATTGCTGTATTTTGTAGTATGCATTAAAAAAAATATTTAAAGGTTTACTTTATTGTTTGAGAGAAGGTGCGAGAGAGAAGGGAGGAGAGCCCAGAGCAGTCTCTCCATAGTTGCACATCATTAGCTGTGACATGGTTTTGGAGTATATTTTTTATAAAAATGATATAACATACTTAATAATTTCCTGTAGATTTTCTGTGCACTGGTTTTGGCATTCAAAATATAGCATAGATATCTGTTCAAACCGTTAAAGATACTTCACACATGTTTTCCAGATGGCTACATGGAGTTCCATCGTGGCATAACATAATAAGGTCCCTATTATTGGGTGTTTCAGTGGATCTCATCTTTTTGCGACAGTGCTGCAGTGAACACTTTATAGTTAAGTCTCATCCACATTTTTAAATGCTTTCTCATGATAAAATTCTATAAATGTAATTACTGGTTCAGAAGGCATGTGGTTCTTAAAAGACTTTATCAATATCGATAAGTTGGCACAAAAACAATACCAGTCAGGATGGAAGCATCTAGTTTTCATGGTACATTGAAGATAGCCTAGCCCAGCGAGGTAAGTTAGAAATAGTCATTTGGTCAAATTTATATGTAAAACAAGTGCATTCTGCCAATAAATGCATTAAAATATTCAACCAGAGAAATACAAATTAAAACTAAAATGAGATGATGTGTGGGCAGGAAAAATTAAGTACTGTATATAGTGTTGTCCACTGGTGTCTGTACCATGAAACTAGATGCTTCCATCCTGTTTAGTGTCTGTACCATGAAACTAGAAGCTTCCATCCTGCTGGCGTCTGTACCATGAATCTAGATGCTTCCATCCTGCTGGTGTCTGTACCAAGAAATCTAGATGCTTCCATCCTTCTGGTGTTTGTACCATGAATCTAGCTAGATGCTTCCATCCTGCTGGTGTCTGTACCATGAAATCTAGATGCTTCCATCCTGCTGGTGTCTGTACCATGAAATCTAGATGCTTCCATCCTGCTGGTGTCTGTACCATGAA
>PVKE010003911.1:0-68574 GCA_004027555.1 Craseonycteris thonglongyai
TACCTGGAGAGGAGGGAGGAGGGGGGAGGGGGGAGGGAGATTTGTGTGGGGAGGGGGGAGTGGGCACCAGATATATGGGGTTGGAGGGGGACCTGATTCTGGGAGCTGGGCACATAATGGGATGCATGGGTGATGTGATGTGGAGTTGTCCATTGGGAAACTGTCTGATTGTTACCAACCAATGTCACCCCATTAAATTTAACAATAAATAAATAAATAAATAAATAAATAAATAAATAAATAAAAATAAAAAAAAATTAAAAGGTGTTTCAGTTTCCAAGGAAGACAACACAGTTTCTTCTGGGAAGAGAAATTTATGGTTATCAGTCACTCACACTTTAGTGAGAATTAACAAACTACCAAAGTGGCAGATGATTGGAGTTTACTTTGTAAGTTGAAACAGGGAATGTGAGCAGAGCAGGAAATAGAGGGACTCAGACATTCAGAGGTCAAGTTCTGGATCAGAGAAGCACCTGCAAATGCCTTGGAGATGTGGTCTTTTTTCCACTCCCAGGGCTGGTCATATTCATCCGCAGGCCGTTCATCCTCCTGGGGCAGCCGACTCTGTCGAGGCCTTCGCCCTGAAAGAGGCCCGTCTCCGGGTTCCCCATCCTGCTCCTCATAGGGAGTGTCATACAGCTGCACCGTCTTGCACGGCAGTTCTGGAGAGACAGAGACTGGCCAGTGCTCTCTCTCACCTGGGATCCTGCTACCCTCTTCCAAGCTCTGGCCACTCACCGCTCACAACCCGCTGGGCATCATAGGGCTCCATGTAGCTGTCATCTGGGGGTGGCTGATGAGGCTGGGCATCGAAGGGGTCCAAGTAGTCGGGGTCAACTTCTGACTGGGGAGAGAAAGTGGGGGGCACAGGCTCAGGGGACCAAGTCTGGCTCTGCACACCCCCTGATGGCGACGGTATACCCTCTGCCTGTCCTATCCAGGCCATCTGACACATCCCCTCCAAGCAGTGCTGCTTCTTTGTTTGTTTGTCTGTTTGTTTTGGGAGGGGAGGTAGAAAATCTCCTCTACTACCCAGGAACATTTGCAGACAGATGCCAGCTTCCCCTGCTCCCTTCCTCTGTCCAGTTCTGACTCCTCCTTTGATAATTTTAATGTTCATCAGCTGCCAATACTGTTCTAAATGCTTTACATATATTTACTTGTCATACTAACACACAGTAAGCACATTATCCCCAAGGCACAGAGAAGGTAAGTGACTTGCTTAGGGCCACAGAGCTGGTAAGTAAGAGGCAGGTTTTGATCCCTGGTTGTGTTCTTCCCAAGCACCTGCCTCCTCCTGCCATTCTCTGAGTCATCAACCACTACCCCAGCACAGCCTCTCCTAACCCTCCCCCAAATCCTTCTCTGTACCCATTGAGGGTTTGCAGTAATCCTCTAGGAGAGGGGTCCCTGACCCCCAGGCCATGGACTGCTCCGTGGCCTGTTAGGAACTGGGTCACACAGCAGAAAGCAGGCAGTGGGAAGCAAGCATCTGTATTTATAGCCGCTCCCCATCACTTGCATTACTGCCTGAGCTCTACCTCCTGCCAGACCAGTGCGGCATTGGATTCTCATAGGAGTGGGAACCCTATTGTAAACTGTACATGGGAGGGATCTAGGTTGCGTGCTCCTTATGAGAATCTAATGCCTGATGGTCTGAGGTAGAGCTGAGGCGGTGATGCTAATGCTGGGGAGCAGCTGCAAATACAGATTCACATTAGCAGAGAGGTTTAGCTGCACAGAGACCATCATAAATCAATTGCTTGCAGACTCATATCAAAACCCCATCAGTGAGTGGCAAGTGACTATCAAGCTGCATCTGGTGGCAGATTTTTTTTTTTTTTAACTATTGTTTTTGACAGAGAGAGAGATACAGAGACAGAGAGAAGGGGGAGGGCCCAGAACAGTCTCCATAGTGGCACATCATTGGTTTTTCCACATAGTTTCATTCCATAGGTGGGTGCAGGGCTGCACAGGGCAAGAACTGGGCTGGGGTCTCACCCCAGTGAGAACCGAACTGGGGGCACTCCCCAGTTCAGCACATGGGTCCACACGGGCCGGGGCCGGGGCCAGGATTCAATCCTTGGTCCTCCGGGCTGCAAAGTGAGCGCTTAACCCACTGAGCCATGCTGGCCTCCCCTGGTGGCAGATTTTATAGTGGCAAGTGAGTTGATGTACTTCAATTGTACAGCTGCATCTGGTGGCAGGTTTTAAGCTAGAATCCAACATCTATTTTAGTCCATACATGGCCCTCCCATTATTTTATTTACCACTTCCATCCACACCTCTTTCCTGCACTGCAGACTTGTATCAGTCACAGTTTTGGTAAGACCACGAGTTAACCCTAGCCAAAATGAATAAAACACAAAGGTCACTGGAGAGCTTTTTTGAAAAGGGGGAGAGACCCAATGATGAGACAGCCAAAGACACTATGACTGCCAACAAAAAGAAAGCTGCATTTGAAAGAAAATACCAAGAGTCCTACTTAAATTATAGGTTCTTTGCAACAGGGGATTCACATTCTCCACTCCCACTTTGTATAATAAGTGGTGACTGGCTACCCAACCGAGCCACGAAACCTTCAAAACTGCTTTGCTACCTGGAGACCAAGCACCCTGCATTAAAAAACAAGCCTTTGGAGTTTTTCGAAAGAAAAAAAAAATCCGAATGTGAAGAACAGAAGCAATTCTTGAAGGCCACCACGTCATCAAATGTGTCTGCACTGAGAGCACCACTCTTAGTGGCCAGCCGCGTTGCTAAAGCTAAGAAGCCCTTTTCAATTGGTGAAGAGCTGATCCTGTCTGCTGCTAAGGCTATTTGTCGTGAACTTTTAGGAGACTCTGCACTTCAAAAGGTGGCACTAGATGAATCGATGAACTAGCAGAGGGTACTTAGGCATAATGTTAGAGAAGATTAATGAGTCATCCGTGATACACAATCCAGGCTGATGAGTCTACCGATGCTGACAACAAGGGAACAATGCTTGTTTTTGTGAGGTATACTTTTTAGGACGTGCATTAGGATATGTTATGTGCACTTTTGTTCCCAATCACCACAGCTGCAGAACTACGAGTGTTCGAGTCCTTGAATGATTACATACCAGGAAAGCTGACTTGGTCATTCTGTGTCAGTATATGCACAGATGGAGCAGCTGCCATGACTGGACAGCTTTCTGGTTTCACTACTCAAGTCAAAGAGGTCACCTCTGAACACGAGTCTATGCACTGTGTCATCCATACAGAAATGGTGGCTAGCCAAAAAATGTCATCTGAACTTATCAGCATTTTGCAGGATGTGATTAAAATTATCAACCACATAAAGTTCATGCCCTTAACTCACGTCTGTTTGCGCAGCTCTGAGGAGATGGACGCAGAGCACACACGGCTTCTCTTACACACAGAAGTGAGATGGCTTTTAAAGGTAGGTCACTGGCCAGAGTTTCTGAGCTGTGAGAGCTGCTCCAGAGATTTCTTTCAGAAAAACAGTCACCACTGGCAGCACATTTCAGTGACACATGGTCACTGAAACTTACTTACTTGTGTGACATATTCAACCTGCTCAACAAACTCACTTCAGGGGAGAACCACAACTGTGTTCAAGTTGGCAGATAAAGTGGCTGCATTCAAAGCCAAACTGGAATTATGGAGGCGACAAGTGAACATTAGGATTTTTGACGTGTTTCACACATTTAATAGAGATTTTGAAAGAGACTGAACCAGGGGCCTTCTTTCTCCCAGCTGGTGCATGATCACCTATCTCAGCTTTCAAAAGAGTGTGAGCATTACTTCCCAACCACAAAAGGCCTCTGAACTGAGAAGGAATGGATCCGAGACCCATTTGTGAATAAGCCAGGTGAATCGACTTTGTCAGTGCTAGAAGACAATCAACTGCTTGGGATCGCAAATGAAGGTGGCTAAAAGTATGCTCAAGACAACTTCAAAGCTCTGTACGTTCTGGATTAAAGTCAAGGCATAATATCCCGAGATTGCCACAAAAGCCCTGAAAAGCCTGCCTCCATTTCCAACACCCTATCTTTTTGAAGCAGGGTTTTCTGCAGTGACAGCCACCAATATGAGATTATGGCATAGACTGGACATGAGCAACACACTTCAGGTATCACTGTCTCTCATCACCCCCAGGTGGGACCATCTAGTTGCAGGAAAATAAGCTCAGGGCTCCCACTGATTCTGCATGATGGTGAGCTGTAGAATTATTTCATTATATATTACAGTGTAATAATAACAGAAATAAAGTGCACAATAAATGTCATGTGCTTGAATCATCCTGAAACCATCCCCCCACCCCACCCCCCCAGTGTGTGGAAAAATTATCTTCCACAAAACTGGTCCCTGATGCCAAAAAGGTGGGGACTGTCGAGCTAGGAGAAATACTGCAACAAACATGGGCATTGGAGGCAGGTCTGGAGCTAGAGCCCTGTGACCTTGGCCAATGGCTTCTCTTCTCTTCTGTGAGCCTGTTTCCACTTCTGTAAAATGGGAATAAATAACAGAAGGACAGCAAAGAATAGTGGTGAGGATGTTTTAGTGCCCAGTAGCAGGGGTGAATCGCTCAGACCTATTCTAGGAAGATCCCTCCAGCTGTCAAAAGGAGGGGAAGCTGAGAGAAGGTGACTAAAGTGGGGATCAGGGAGCAGGTCTGAGGGACAAAGGAGGGCAGTCAGAGAGGTAGCTGTGACCAGCACTGTGCACTGAAAAGGGACAGACATCAAACCTTTCCCAGCAGGTTGAGGACTGGGGAATGTCTGACTGGCACCCTGTCCTGCCCCTGGGGTCACACATTAAACACACTATCCAAAGTCCAGCACCCAGCCTAGCCCTCCCCACCCAGTCTCCTAAGGCCACCCAGCCTCCCACACTTAGCCACAAACCTCTTTCTCAGCACTGCCCAACAAGACCTTGGCTTTGGCCATATCAGCTGCCTCCACCTTGATGAGCCGGTGCTTGGGAGAGTCGTACTTGGAGTCGACGGCGCCCGCGGGATCCAGCTCCAGGCGGCTGTCAGCGTCCTCATATGGGTCCTCGAAGTCCAGGTTCTTCTGCTCCCGGTAGGCCCGCAGGATATCGCTTTCCGTGTAGTCGGGGGTGGGTGGCTGCGGAGGGGGCCTCCGACCCCCAAAGCTCAGGTAGTCCCGAAGCCACTTGGCCATTTGGGCACGAGCCACCCCAAACCTGGCCACTGTCGGAGAGCGACTCACATGCCCCCTTCCGGGCCCCCTTCCTCGGCAGAGCCCCCAGGGGGGGAGGAGGGGGAGAAAGATCAGGTGTGCCCCTTGGCTGGGCTCGGAAGAGGGGAAGAGAGGAGAAAAGGGAGCCAGAGGAGGGAGGAGGCGCCCAAGGACCGCGCGACAGGGGGTGCCCCCCAGGGCCGCGAACGCAGAGCGCGGGGGCGCCTGGCCAGGGCGAGGGACACCCGCAGAGTCCCGTGTGCAGCTCGGCCACCCGCCGCCTCCGAGAAGCTCCGGGGTCCCTTCCTGGGGTCCGGCGGTCCAGGAAAACGCCGCCTGCGGACACCCCAACCTGGCTTAGCCCGAACACCTGGGTCCCCAGCGCAGCGCGCGGGTCCCCCCGGGGCGCAGGCGCCGCGTCCGAAGTTGGGCCGCGGGGACGGTGACCCCGACGCAGTGCATCCTTTGTGGCGCTCCCCTCGGCTCCGGGGGGAGCCCCAATCCCGCGGCCCCCAGCCCCGCCGCCTCGACCCAGCGCCAGCCACCGGCACAAAGAGAAATAAAACCTCCTGCAAGCCCCGCGCACGCTCTGAGACTTGCCCCGCCGCCGCCGACGCGCGGCTGGGAGCGGGGACTCCGGGCAGGGGGCGCAGGCGGACGCCCCAGCCCCGACCCGGCCCTGGCCGCGGGGGGCAGCGACGGCAGCGCGCCGCCGCCTCCCCCTGCCCGCCCCTCCCCCAGCGCGCCCCTCCGAGGTGACTGAGACCTTCAGCTGTTCAAGGGACCTTGCGCAGCCCGCGGAGGGCCGCGGCCGTGGCAGCCGGACACTGGCCGGAGGAGCGAGGAGCGCGTGGGGCGGGAGCCGGCAGGGGCTGACCTTGCTCGGGAGAGGCCGGCAGCGGGAGCGGGAGGGAGGTGGAAACTGGCGGGTTGGACTTGACCGCGAGCCGGGCGGCACTGACCAGCAGAGGGGGTGAGAGTGACCACGACTGAGGGTTGCAATTGAACCAGGATCTGGTGGCGAACCTGACCCAAAGACTGGGGTGCGGAAACTGTTGCAGAGGTCACCGACCAATACGGTGAGGCTGCGAAGACAAGGGGGAAGCGACCGAAAAAAAGGGGTTTGGGTTCCCCGCCCCCAGGGCTCTGCTCCACCTCTCCCTCCCCAGGGAACTGATTGCAGGGTGGGGGAAGGGGTATGGGGCAGCTGGCCAGGGGAAGGGAGATGGTATCTGTGCCTGGCGCGTGTCCTCAGCATCTGGCCCTTTGTGGCTTCTGGGGGTGGAGGCAGGGAGGAGAGACGGGAGTGATAGGGGCCTCACGGCAGCTGTCTGGGGGCAAGGACTCAGGTCTGGGGGCAAGTGAAAAAGGCAAAAGGCTCTCTGGCCACTTCCAGAACAGGCACAATTCTTTTTTCAAGCCCCCATTTGGGGGCTTGCTCAGTTCCCCTAATATGGAGTACCAGTAAGAGAAGAGTGGTCAGGAAGGACAGGGCCCCAGATTACCTTCTCCCATACCCCCAGGGGTCAAGTGTCTACGAAGAGGAAGAACCAGAACAAGCCAGAGCTAACAGCTGTGAGGGGCCCCCATGTCACTCAGCAGGGCCCGGGGCCATGTCTAGTCATCTGCACCGTGTTTTCTTGGCTTGAAAAATGGGGCTCCTAGTAGGAAACCCCCCAAAGAGCTGGAGGAAGGATCACCAGAGGGGAGTTATTTTTTCTGATGGGGAAACTGAGGCATGGAGAGGGGGAGGGACTTGCCCAGAGCCACCCCACAGTCCACGTCTGCGTGGCCACCACGACGCGGCCTGGCTGGAGTGGCGCTTAAGACCCACCAGAGTCTCTTCATGGAATCAGTGGTTCTTCTCCCTCCACTACTAGCCCCGTTTTCCAGATGGGAAGACTGAGGCCCAGAGCTGCCGGGGCAAAGCCTCTCTCGGCAGCAGGGGCTTCCCTGCCTGCATCTCCTCTTTCCCACTCCGACTGTGTCACCCAACATGAACCTGTTGAACTCGGTCTTCCCTCCTGAAGCAGTGGCACAGCCCCACCTCAACCACCCACCTTAATCAGCAGCAAGGCAGCATCTCTAGGGAACACCCAGAGCACAGTGGGTAATTGTCCTGTTCTCTGTCAGCCACAAGGGAATTCCAGGCTCGGCTGGGGATGAGCTGTTGACAGATCTCATCAAACTTGAGTCCTCTCCCTGTCGAATAAATACCGTACCTCGGGCATCTGAGGCATAAATATTTGAGAGGGGCCTTCTAATTACAGTCTGTGTCGGGAATAGCAATGAGGGGCCCTGGGGGCGGAATCAAACGGCGTTTGACTTTCCTGCGCTTTTGAGCTAGCTGGCTTCTCCTGGGGCTGCCCCTCCACCCCAAGGAGGGGGGCAGGGAAGGGGTGCGGGGAGGAGTGGGAAGAGGTAGGCGAGAGCCCGCCTGGGGCTGCTGCAACCTTGAAGAGCCTCATGGCCTCCCGGGTTTGGCTTTCTGATGGGAGAGGAGGGAGCTATAGAGAGCGATGGCAGGAGGGAGATACGTGGACAAAGGCAAGGACATGGGTGGGCTGAGGGCACCTCCCCTCCCCCTCATCCCTCGTGGTCTGAAAGGCAGTTCAGTGAGAGCTGACTCTAGAATCCCAGCCTGGCTGACCTGGGGTAGTTAGTTACCTGGACTGTTCTCCCATCTGTAAAACTGGAGAGTAAGAGCTAACCTCTGTTGAGCACTTACTGCCTAGCACTATTCGGGGTATTTTTTAAAGATATGATTCACATACCCTACAATTTATCCACTTAAAGCGTGCATTTCAGTGGATTTTAATATGTTCAGATTTATAATCCTTTACCACTTTCTAATTCCAGGACATTTTCATCACCTCGAAAAGAGACGCTCTATCCAATCAGCAGTCCCTTTCTATTCTGGAATCTTCAGCCCTTGTCAACCACTGACCCACTTCCTGTCTGGATGTGCCTGTTCTGGACGTTTCACATGAGTGGAATCACACACTGGGTGGCCTTGTGTGTCTGGCTTCTCTCACTGAGCACCGTGTGTTCAAGGTCCATCCACGTTGTAGCGAGTGTCAGCGCCTCCCTCCTTTTCATGGCTGACTAATATTTCAGTGCAGGGAGCACAGTAGGTGCTCGATATATGCTTAGTGTGGTTTGGACCCCAGGAAGGAGCTGGATGGGGACCCTAACTGGGAACTGTGCCTGCCTCTCTGTCCTCTCACCCTTGTCTCATGGAGCAGTCCACCTGGATCATCATGACTGGAGAGAAGAGGTGGGAGCCAAAGCCCAGGGTAGAGTGACCGGGTAGGGATGGCTTATAGTGGGCCCTAAAAACTGCTGATCTGATGGAGGAGATATGGCTCTGTCTTTGGAGCTCCTCGTCTGATAGAGACAATCTCTGCCCTCAGGAGCTCCTAGGCACGGTTGTGCTTTTTTAACTCGCAGTCTGATGGGAGAGACATGGTCTGCCCTCAGAAGCCCCAGTCTGAAGGAGGAGACACATGCATGCCTTCCTTGGCTCTTACTCTGATAGGGGAAGCCTGGCCCTACCCTCTGAAGCACCCGCATTGTGGGAAGGTGTGGTTCTGACTTCAGGGGCTTCTAATCTGATGAGAGACATGGCCTAGTCTTCAGGGGCCCAGGTCTGATGGAGTCACAGCCCTGTCGTCATGAGGCCTCAGCCTGACAGGGAGCCACAGCTCAGCCCCTACAGAGGGTGGTGATCAAAGATGCAGCCTGCAGCCTGCAGCCTTGCAGTTTCAAACCCAGGTCCTGCCCCTCAGTTGCTCTCAGTCCTTGGCCAAAGGGCTTTCCGTCCTCTGTAAAATGGGCAGTGCTGGAGCGCGTGCCTGCGGGAGTGGGCAGTGAGCTCTGGCATGGAGGAAGTTGGGTGCAGGTCCCAGCCTTCATTTCCTTTGTGGAGGCCGGGCTCGAGGAAGAGTGGTCTCCTGCAGGAGGGGAGCCACCCCCAACCCCAGGCCCTCTGATGTGCTCCAGCAGCCAGGCAGTCCACAGGGGAGTTGATGGAGGAGCTTCTGAATGAGGCCTGACAGCTCCCGAGGACCAGATGACAGCCATGGAGCTCAGGCGGAAAGGGAACTGTCAGCAGTGATGGGGGGAGGGCAGGCTCCAGAGTGTGTGTGTGTGTGGGGGGGTGTCCAGGGGAGGAGAGGGAAGGGCAGGAGTTTCGGGAGCAGTTACAGGCTCAGGAGGGTCTGCACATCCAACAAACCTCAAATGTGTTGTCCTTCCGCTCACTCAGCCATGGAACCCCATAAGAGAATTGGGGGCCAAGAGCAAAACTGCTCCCTGGCCATAAGGTGGGAGAACAAAGCATAAAAACTTTCAGTGAAAATAAGAATTAAAGAAACACTTCTGGGGAAGCTGGGATGGCTCTGTGGGTTAAGTGCTCACTTTGCAGCGCCAGGGACAAAGGATCGAATCCTGGCCCCGGCCCGTGCGGACCCATGTGCTGAACTGGGGAGTTCCCCCAGTTCAGTTCTCTCTCTGTCTCTGTATCTCTCTCTCTCTCTCTCTCTCTCTCTCTCTCTCTCTCTCTCTCTCTCTCTTTGTCAAAAAAGAAAAGAAAAGAAACACTTCTAGTGGTGGGTGGAAGGGTGGAGCAGGGTGGTAGAAGGGGCAGTACTGTGGGCCTCCCGGGGCCTGGATTCCCTCATCTGTGAATGGGAGACACTCACTGAGTCAGGCTACAAACATTTAATAAACACCTACTAAGTGCCTAGATGGCCTTAGGCGTGGGGGACACACTCATTAGCACGGTACCTACTCTTCCACTTGTTCATGGGGGATCTGGCACATAGATCCTCAGGTATCCCTGCCGATACCTAAATTGCGTTGTGAGAGACCCTGAAGTAGAGAACCCAGTGAAACTACTTCAAATTCTTGTTGCTCTAAGCTGCTAATTTGGGGGATAATTTGTTACACAGCTCTGGATAACTCATACTGGGAGAAACGGGCAATAATCACACCTTAAGGTATCCCCTCAGAACTTCTTACCTTGTTTTATTTTCGTCATCACTATCATCACCTCTAGTATACATTTATTTTGTTGGTTTTTCATTATTATACTTATGCATGTTTACTCTCTTATCCCTCATCTTCTAACAAGGATGTCACCTTTATGAGTGGGGCCTATCTGTTTTTCTTCACTGCTATAGCCATTGTCTAACAGAGCCAGGCACATAGTAGGTGCTCAATATATTTTTTTAATTGTTAAATTTATTGGGGTGACATTGATTGATAACAATTATTACTTCCAGGTGTACAATTCTACATTACATTGTCTATACATCTCATTATGTGCTCACTACCCAGAATCAGCTCTCTTTCCATCACTGTATATTTGATTCCCAATAAATTTTTTTTTTTTCTTTAAAGGGTCTTGAAGGGGAAGCCGGGATAGCTCAGTGGGTTAAGCGCTCACTTTGCAGCCCTGGGGACCGGGGATCGAATCCTGGCCCCGGCCTGTGTGGATCCATATGCTGAACTGGGGAGTGCCCCCAGTTCAGTTCTCTCTCTGTCTCTGTATCTCTCTCTCTCTCTCTCTCTCTGTCAAAAAAAAACCAAAACAAAACAATAAAGGGTCTTGAAGACCTGCAGGGAGCCCCAGGCCACAGTTTGTTTATTTATTTTTATTGTTTTTTGACAGAGAGAGAGAGAGAGAGATACAGAGACAGAGACAGAGAGAGAACTGAACTGGGGGAGCTCCCAGTTCAGCATATGGTTCTGCACGGGCCGGGGCCAGGATTCGATCCCCGGTCCCCAGCGCTGCAAAGTGAGCGCTTAACCCACTGAGCCATCCTGGCTTCTCCTAAATTTTTTTTTAATGAGCAAATGGATTAATACAAGTATACTTGCACTGGGAAACTTATATAGCATTTTTTAAAAGATTTATTTTATTTATTTATTTGTTTTGTTTTGTTTTTCATTGTTTTTGACAGAGAGAGACAGGGACAGAGTTAGACAGAGAAGAGGGAGGGCCCAGAGCAGTCTCCATAGTTGTGTGTCATTAGTTTCCTACACGATTTAGTTCCACACAGGTGGGCAGGGCCCAAGCAGGGCAGGAACTGGGCTGGGGGCCTCCCGCATGGGAAGCACACCCCCTCAAGCCAGGGGCCGAACGGGGAGGGGGGGTGCAGGGGGAGCAAGAACTGAACTTGGGGCCTCCCGCATGGAAAGCACACTGCAGTTCAGCATGTGGGTCCGCATGGGCCAGGGCCGGGGCCAGGATTCGATCCTTGATCCCTGGGGCTGCAAAGTGAGTGCTTAACCTGCTGAGCCATCCCAGCTTCCCCAATTTTGTTATTTTTGACAGAGAGAGAGACAGAGAAAGGGCAAGGCCCAGAATAGTCTCCAGAGTTGTACAACATCAGTTTTGGACATACTTTCGTTCCACAGGTAGGCACGGGGCTGCATCAGGTGGGAACAGGCAGGGGGCCTTCCACATGAGAGGCATGCCTTGGGCAGGAGCCCAATTGGAGGCCTCCCTCAGTGGGAACCGAACTGGGGTGGGAAGCACACCCCAGTTCAGCATGGGTCAGGGCCTGGGCCGGTACTCAATCCTCGGACCCCCGGACCCCTGGGCTGCAATTCGAGTGCTCAACCCGCTGAGCCATCCTGGCTTCCCCTTGCATTGGGAAACTTAAACAAGCGAGTTTGCATAAAGAGCTGAGCACAAAGTTTGGCAAATGGTTATGTGTAAGTTCTGCACAGATGTTAACTGTTATTCTTACTTGTTAAATGGACCCTGTGTGCAACACTGACTGTTTCACACTGAGGAGAGGGAAGCTGGCCCCAGTCCTTAGTGACCGCAGCCAGTGTAGCTGCATGAACAGTGTCAGCCTAGAAATTGGGAAGTAGGTGTCTTGACCACCTTCAGGAAATGGTCTGAAAGAGTGACTGAGAATGTGCCACTGAGGCCTGAAACCCCCATTTTCACAACTCCTTAAGATGGACGATTTGTTTTAACCGAGAGCATGCTGCTGGGGGGAGAAAAGCGTGGGGTGCTGGGGAGTACTTCCCCAGGGGCTCTCTGGCATGGGGGCTGACTTGTAGAGTTGGCTGACTTCCAGGGCGTAAATACTCCCACCGCGGCCGATTTTAAGCCACAAATCCAATGCTGCTGAGTGCAGGATTGGGAAGGGTTATGCGCTCTGTAGTGGGAAGGGAGGGAGCCATTCAGGGGCGGGTGGGCTCACTCACATGCCCAAAGCATAACTGACATCTCAAAGATTCTCCAAGGATTGTAAAGCTGGCTAGAGGCTGCTTCAAGGACATCACAATCCTGACCTTAGTGCCACAAGGGTGACTAGTGAGCTGGGGACCCCAAGGTCTGGAGGGCTGGTGAGTGGATGCTGTACCTGCCAGCCTTGGACAATATTTGTGATTGGCTGGTTGTGACATTGGTTGGTGCCAAGGCCTCCTGCCCAGACCATTGGCTGGAGCTAGATATGAAACCCTTGACCTGGGGAAGGGCCTGGGGGCGCTCTGTTGTTCTCCTTGAGGTTGGAATACACACCCAGCTGTCTCACGGAGAAAGCGATGAGTGTCAGGGTGCAGAGTCAGTCAGCTTCCTGTTCCTTATGGAGTCTGATGAGAGGTGAGAGCAAGCCCTCCACGCCTCATCCCTACATGAAATGAGGCCAGGAGAGTGGGGTCAGTCATTTCTGCTTGTTTTTGGAGGGATGGAAATAGCCCGGCTTTTCTGGAAAGCTCCTGACAGGACCCATGACTGTTTAAACTGCATGTTCCTTGACCCAGCAAGTCCACTTCTGAAAATTGACAGAAAATCCTGCCCAGTCAGGCAAACGCTCCAAGTTCAAATTCAAAGCCATATATCACAGTGATTAAGAGAACAGATCATGGCTCCACCCACCACTCCATCACCTACCCCAGGCTATGTGGCTTTGGGCAAGTAGCTTTACTTCTCTGGGCCTCCATCTCTTTAGCTGATAAATGGGGTGACAACTGTACTGATGACAATGGCTCACGAATACAGGCCTTCTGTGACAGGATTTACTGCAGGTGCCTGACATGGAGCAGCGGTGGAATCAACACAAAAACTGTACTAGGTTAGTCCCCTTGCTACCTGCATCTTCCAGGACAGGAAACTAGGCCTGGGGTCCCTCTACCAAGACCACAAAACAAGCACATGGAGGTGTGGGAGACACATCTAGGCTGGTCGCTCCAGAATCCTGCTCTTAACCATCTCACAGGGCCCACTCTGTCCTAATGTTCCATCTTCCCAGGGTGGCATCCGGGGGGGTGGTGGGTGGGGGAGTGAGGGGGAGGTGTGTGTCACACACACAGAGCATCAGCTACACAACAACAGGAAGGGGCATCAAATATATGGTGATGGAAAGAGCTGATTCTGGGTGGTGAGCACATAATGCAATACATAGATGCACAGACAATGTAATGTAGAATTGTACACCTGGAAACAATGTAATTGTTATAAACCAATGTCACCCCAATAAATTGAACAATGAAAACAACAACAACAACGGAGACTAAGACACACAGGGAAACAGCCTGGGAGGTGGCAGCTGGGTGTCTATTGACAACGGAAGATTGGGTGAGCGGGATGGTGCCAGGGGAGGTGACATTTTATTTTATACACTTCTATATGACTTGGGTTTTAAAAGCAAGCACTTGCTACTTTTAAAATTAAAAGAGAATAGAAAACTCCATTCCCTCTCCCCTTATGCTGCTGGGGCTGGCTCTGGTCGGGGGAGGGATGGGGGCACCTCAAGTCCCTCACGCACCCCATGGAGGCTTCTCCACACCACTGGGCGCTGCCGCCACCTGGTGGACACCTGAGGCGTTGCGCTCAGCTCGGCGATCTCTCGGGAGGCGGCTGCACAGCACGCTGCCAGGAGCTGTGGTCCAGGTCCGTTATCTTCACCTCATGTTGAAGCGGGCCGTCAAACTCACCATGTACTGCCGGTCTTTGGGGACTTTGAGCGTAGGATCTTTGACGGGTCAAGGTCGAGCGGGTAGTATTTCTGTGGAGAGGAGGGAAGTGTCGAGAGAGCTGCTTTCAGAAGCAAGAGCAGGCCAGAGGCAAAGGGAAGGGCCTCTGGGAACTGTGTTGGGGTTCCCAAGACCACCCCGGGGTTCAGTGATTTGGTGGGAGGCCTCCTGGGCTCAGCATACTCATGGGTACTACTGTCTATTACAGTATAAGGTTACAGAGAACAATCAGCAAAGGGAAAAGGCATGTGGGGCAGGTCCACACAGACCAGGTGCAAGCTTCCAGAGTCTTCTCCCTTTGGAGTCGCTCAGTTCCCCCCAGTGATTAGTTGTGACAATGCATGTGAAATGTCTCAGGGAAGCTCATGGAAACCCAGTGCCCAAGGTCCTCACTGGGGGCTGCTCATATAGGCACCTCTACACAGCATGATCCAAGATTCCAGGTGCCAGGAGGAGAGCAGGTGCTCAGCATAAACCACATTGTACAGTGTAAGCCCAGGGAGCCATTCTTCTCAGGGAATTCCCTGATGCCAGCCAAGGTCCATCTTTGCAAGCTGGTCTTTCTAAGTTCAGCAGCTTCAGACCTGCTGTATTAAAACTTTTTGCACAGGAGCCTGAAATAGGAGATATGGGGAAGGTGGGTTTGGATTACAAAAAATAACTCCATCAGATTAAAAAAAAAAGTTTGTGTTTTGAGCGCCTGCTGGGTGCCAGGCACCACATGGAGCACTTTCAAAGAGTCTATGAGACAAAGAGTGATGGACCCACTTCACAGAGGAGAAAATTGAATCCTGGTGGTATCAGCTACTCAGTCACACAGTGTGAAGAGTAGAACCAGGATTCAGACCCAGGGACATGATTCTGGGGGAAACAGTATAGTACAGTGACTAGAAGCATGGGTTCTGGAGCCAGGAGCCTGGGTTTGACTATTTCACTCCTTGGCTATTGCATATCCTCTCTGGGCCTCGGTTTCCTCATCTGAGTGCAAATAACCCATCCACCTGCAAGGATTTGATGAGCATGGCACTTAGTGCAGTGCCTAGCACACAGAAGTATCTATCAGTAAATTATGGAAATAGATGCCTCCCAGTTAGTTTGATGCTCAGGATGGAAGGCCTTTCACGGACCTTCAAAGACCTTCAAGGACCTTCACGAAGCCCTGCATACTGCACTGGAAGGTGAAAAGGCTAGGGCTGGAGTCCTACCGTAGATACAGGGTCTGGCAGAATTAACACCATAACATCATAAAGCTCGCTTTGTCTCCCAGAACACAGACATGGACAGCAATTTGAACATTTCACCTAAAATGTCATATAGGTGAAATGTAATATAGTGTGATATTGTTGTTACAGAATTACATGTTTATGATTTTGTAATAAAAGATTTGGTATAGATTACCAGCTCATAAAAAGGGGGCATTATTTCTTCTGGGGGCTGGGGGAGTGAGTTACTTCTGCTAGACCCTGCATTTAAGAGATGATGAGGGCACTGAGCCACAAGAAGGGACATCAACTCGACCTCAGTACCCTGGGCTCCTGGTTGTCCATCCTGCCATCCTAGACTTACACACTCCCAGGCCGGGGAGCTCACTCCCTTCCTGGGAGCACACACCCTCCTTGGGGGTGAGAACAGGCACTCTGAATTCCAGAGCTCTCTTCTCCGAAAGCCGAATCTTGACTTCCAAGACACCCTCCACACCTCAAGAGTCCTGGCCTCGCCCCAACAAGAGTTGGGAGAAGTTGAGGCAACTGAAAGGGCTCCCCGCCGGCAGAGCATAAGAGCTGATTTAGCAAAAATTTGCCCCTCCAAGGAACTCGACTGGCTAGAAACCCCACGAAGGGCGGGGCTTAGTAGAGGCAAAGGCGTAAAGCCGGAATACTATTATTATAACAAAAGCCCCGCCCCAAGGTAAGTGATTGGATAATACCCTTCGGACACCCCAGTGAGGAGAAGCGATTGGGTGACTAGCTCCCGCTCGGTCCTCACAGGTGATTGGGTACATCTCGTCCCCAGAGGAAGGTTTAGCGTAGGCACACAGCTCCCGGAACGGAAATGGGCGGGAAACCCCGCCTCACAGACGGCCGCTAGTCCAGAAGAAAAAGGTCCCAGGAGGGAACCCACTTCAGCTAGGGCTCCGACATATTCCGCCCTGGGTAGGAAACCCTAGCTCCCAACACTTAGATTTAACACTTTTTGCTCCGACATCTTTGTCCGCTACTCTTCTCACGAACACGAGAAAACTGGTTAGGGTCTATGTTTATCAACCTTCCCGGCCGTCCCTTGTATTTCCGGCTGCCCCTTGTCCTTCTGTCCACTCACTTCCTCCAGCCTCCATTTTTGGCTGCCGCATACACAGCTTTGATCTGATCCACCTGTCAAAACCTCAGTCCTGTTGTCTTCCATCCCGTGTTGCCACGTTGGCAGCGCGCGACAAAGGTTCCGGTCCCGTCTGGATTTGGAAAAGTTACGAGGAGGCGCTGTGCCCCTAGAGATCAGCCAGCCACATCACCTCACAAAATTTCGTTGTGACACGATGTGGCTGCTGCTTGTGATACTTCTCGTGTACATTCTTTTACTCAACAAATAAATTGCTCAATGTTAAACTCTTACCATTTGTGCTGGCCTCTGGGAACCCACACATGATTCCTGTGTCCCTAGCACTCGCTTGGGGATTGAAGCAGTTCCCATGGGCTACCCAGATCATGACAAAGAAGTGCCTTGGACTGCCCGCCGCAAGTTTGAGTCACAGGCAGAGACGCAAAGACCAGGCTGCAATCCCACCTCCCCACTACACACACATTAGCTTCCAAACGTCCCCCACTGCCTGCCTGCATTTTCCCTTAGAGATTGTCACACCCCATTCCTTCCCTAGCCTCCTCCCTTCCTTTTATAAATGTTTGTTCTGTGTCAGATATGTGCTCACCAGGGACACATCAGAGAACAAGACAAGATTCCTGCCTTCACAGGAATCACTGTTTTGTGAGGACAGATGCACAATAAACATACAAAAAAGGACCCTTTCAGGCTTGGTAAATGATCTGAAGACAAGATGGCATTGTGTGGAAAGTGATGCGAAGGGGCAACGTGAGATGGTGTATGAATTTCCCACAGCAGCTGTAACAAATGACCACAAACTCAATGTCTTACACATCTATCATCTTAGAGGTCTGCAGGTCAGAAATCTAATATGGGGGGCAGGGCTGGTTCCTTCTGGAGGCTCCAGGGGAGAATCCATTTCCTTGACTTTGCCAGTTTCTAGAAGTGGCCCCGCATCACTCTGACCTCTGCTTCCACTGCCACATCACTTTCTATCTCTCCTTGACCTTTTTGCCTCTCTCTTATAAGGATCCTTGTGATTTTCTTGGAGCCATCTGGATAATCCAGGGTGACCTTCCTTGATGCTCATTAACTTTATGAAAGATCATGGAATTTTAAATTAAGGAACCTCATGATTCTTAATTGCACCTGCAAAGTCTCTTTTGCTGTGTAAGCCTGTATTCACAGGTTCTGGGGGTTAGGATGTAGGTATCTTTCGGGGGCCATTATTTTGCCTGCCACAAATGAGGTGGTCAGAAAAGGCTTCTTGGAGGACATGACCTTTGAGATGAGAACTAAGTGAAATCCACAGACAAGCCCAAGGATTGTGAAAATCCTACAGGACCTGGCTACTTTGCTTCTTCCTCAGAGAAATCTTCCCAGACAAACTCATGTCCCATTTGTGCCCACCCACAGTGGGGCTCACATCTGGGCAGCTATTGAGATGTGGGTACACTAAACTGCTGAGTTGAATGGTCTCATTCATGTAGAACCCCTGCCATCCCCACCCCAACTCCCACAGCCTGGGTCTCTTCCTCTGGTTCAACGCTCACCTCATACAACAAAGTGGCGACTCACTCATGTGTCCTGCTCTGTCCTGTCTTGATTTCTCTCTGGATCTGTTGAATGAAGGAAGGAAGAGCCCGATTCCAGTGACAATAGTCCTCATCATATTAAACAACAACAACAAATCTCACAATCATAGTTATGTAGTCAAAGGAGGGAGTACATCTCCATTTCATAGAGTAGGAAACTAAGGCTCAGAGAGGCAAAGTCACTTGTCCAAGGTTGCCCAGCAATGCAGCAGCAGCAAAGCCAGGCCAGTCTGGTCCCATCCACTTTTGAGTGGGTGGCAGCGGGGGTAGATGTCAAGGATCCAGGCCCTCTTCCGTGGTGCTGGGAAGCCCCCACTACTTGCCCAGAGTCACAGAGGCAGTGGCAGGGAGACTCCAGTCGCTTGACTCCCCATAGTCGGTGAGGTCCTGAGCAGCCACCTGGATGCAGTACCTGGCTTGGGGCCTCACAGCCTTGAGGGTGAAGGATGTGGCTTCAATGGGCCCCACCTGAGATAAGAAAGAGGGTCAGTGGGGCCCAGGAGTCTGGGAGTGGCCATGAGAGCTGCGTGACTGAGCCTTCAGTCCTCCTGCTCCATGCTAAACAGCATGCCCTCCACAGCCCCCTTCCAGTCTTTGCCCCTTTATGGTCCTAACCTGTGCAGACTTCCAGACTGGCCTCAGAGCCATCTCGTTCAGGAATCCTTCCCTAGGGACGTCTCAGTGGTGAGAGACGTCACTGACCAGGAGCCCCTCTCCTCCAACCCCACTCCTCCCAGCTCCCAACCACAGCCTCCCTCCCCTGGGCCCCACTGTATTAACCACATTTTCAAATTTGTTTGTATCTTAGGATGTTTGACATCTTAAACATGTTGCTAGCTGGGGAGAGACTGCCCTTCCTGGGGTCTGCCAATTCTTAGAGATGGCAAACGGTTGATCAGGAGCACGCATTTCATATACAAACCAACCAATCCTGAGTCTATACCCCCACACACCTCCTTTTTCTAATTTCCCACACAAGCCAGTATCCCTCTGCCCTGAATTGCCCCAGGGCCAGGTGCCAGGCAACTCCAGCTCACCCCTGGAGCCCAGGGGTTGTTCACACTCACCAAGCCTTGGATGGGTCACCCTGTCCTGCCCTGCCCTGCCTTTCTCACGGAAACCCCAGCAGAGGCTCTGGCCTTCGCTCTCCCCTCACTCCTGCTCCTGCCTTCCTGACGTTGCAATGCATGGCATGGACTGTCCTGGGACTCCCAGGAAATGTAATCCATTCTTCTTTCAATGGCCTTCACCTCTCTGTGTCCTCACTCAGGTACCTCCATCTCAGACTTCTACTCTGCTCTGCCTTTCCTGCTCTCTCTTCTATCCATCCTTTCTTTCCTATCCCCCCACTGCCCACTCCACACTCTCCCTCCCCAACCTGGGCCTCTCCTTTCAGGTCCCCTCTCATCTCAAAATGTCCCATTCCAGCCACACAAGCAGCTTCCCAAACCCAGGTTTGACTATCTCCCTTCCTTGCTCTACCTAAACTGACCCATATCATAGCCAAATGTGGCACTGTAAGTTTTAAATTTGGATTAGTTAATGGTTGCACATTTTCATAAACACACTCCAAGCCATTGGCTTGGATACTTTAAAAAGATGAGTTTTATGGCATATGAGTTCTATCTCAATTTTAAAATTGTAAAGATTTTTTAAAGATTTATTTTTATTGTTTTTGACAGAGAAAGAGAGAGAGAGAGACAGAGACAGAGAGAAGGGGGAAGGCCCAGAACAGTCTCCATAGTTGCACATCATCGGTTTTTCCACAGTTTCATTCCACAGGTGGGCGGGGCTGCACAGGGCAGGAACTGGGCCAGGGTCTCGCCCCGGTGAGAACTGAACTGGGGGCACTCCAGTGCTGAACTGGGGTCAGCACGGCTGGGGCCGGGATTCGATCCTTGGACCCTGGGGCTGCAAAGTGAGCGCTTAACCCACTGAGCCATCCCAGCTTCCCAGATTAAAAAAAAAATTAATGACCACCAAATAAAATTTAAATGCTGGTTCCTGTGGGCGGGGGGCGGGGACAGGGAGGGGACATCAAATATAAGGTGATGGAAAGAAAACTGATTCTGGGTGGTGAGTACATAATGCAATGCATAGACAATGTAATGTGGAATTGTACACCTGGAACCTATGTAATTGTTATCAACCAATGTCACCCCAACAAACTTAACAATAAAAAAAAGAATGCTGACCATGTGGCCAATAGGAAATGTATCTTTAATATTCAAATCCACAGATTTTTTACTCATGGAAAGAATTGCGTACTTTTTCTAATTTAACTTTTGGAAAATAAATTTTCTTTGCTTTCCCTGAGTTTCAGGAGCCCCAACAAAAGAGAATAGTTACAATTCCAATACATTATTCAGTTGCTGCATTTGGCAGACAAGATAAATAAAAAATCAATGCCGGTCCCTGGGCTACTGGCCACATAGCAGTGGCTCTGCAGCCACGAACAGCTCACGGCCACCATCCGGGACAAGCAGAGGCAGAAGATGCTCACCGGCCCTGCCTTTACTTTTTGTTGTTAATACTTTAAAACAATATATGTTATTTTCAATCAAGATAAAATTCACAGGGCATAAAATTAGCCATTCTAAAACAGACAATTCAGTGTCATTTAGCACATTCACAATGTTGTGCAACCTGCACCTCTAATTCGAGAACATTCCATCACCTCCAAAAGAAACCTCATTCTCATCAGCAGTCACTCCCCACCCCGCAACCCCAGCTCCCTTACATCCACGGACCCACTTCCTGTCTGTGAATGTGCCTGTTCTGGACGTTTCACATCAATGGAATCACACACTGTGAGGCCTTGTGTGTCTGGCTTCTCTCACTGTGCACCGTGTGTTCATGGTCCAGCCACATTGTAACCAGTGTCAGCACCAAGTGTCATGGCCGAGTAATGCTCCAGTGTGTGGATGAGCCATGTTTTTGTATCCGTTCACCCACTGACAGACATTTGGGCTGTGTCTACCTTTCGGCTGGTGTGAACTGCACTGCTAAGAACATTCATGTACAAGGATTTGAGTCCCTGTTTTCAATCCTTTGGGGCAGATCCCCGTGAGTGGAGTTGCTGGGTTGCCTTTATTGTGCACACCAGCAATCTTGAGCTATGTGGAAGGACCCAGCACATCTTTGCACATGCTGTTCCCTGTGCCTGGGAACCACCTTCCTGGCTGCCCCACATCCTCCTCACCTGGCGGAAGCGGGCAGGTCCGTGACGCTTGTAGCGGACCCAGTACTTGAGTGAGAAGATCTCTGGGAAGGGCCAGGACCTGGGGGGTTCCCACTGCACCCACAGCTGCTTCCCAGGGAGGAGGCTCAGGCGCACGGCTTCTGGAGGGTCTGGTTTGACTGATGGACAAACAGGAGGCAGGGTGAGCAGGTGGCAGGTTCATCCATTCATTCATTCAAACAACCAACAACTATTGAGAGTCTACTGAGTGTCTGGTGATGTGCTTGACACCTAGAGACACAGCAGTGATGAGTACAAGTCCAGCCCCTGCCCTCTTGGAGCTCAATCTATCAGGGCAGATTGACAAGAGACAAGCAGCAAATCTGATCATAAAGAGCAGGGAACAAAGTTCAGGAGTGCAAGGAGTGGGGTGGGTTACATTTTTTTTTTTTTTTTGAGAAAACATAATTCACATACCACAACTCACCTTGTCAAAGTGTACAGTTCAGTGGTTTTTAGTACATTCACAATGTTGTACAACCATCTCCACTCTAATCCAGAACATTCCCATCACCCTCAGAAGAAATCCCGCATCTATTAGCAGTTACGCCCGCCCCCAATTCCTGGCAGGGAGGGGACGAGACGTATTGTGCGGGCCCGGTGGGTAGGCCCGGGGAGGACATGGGCTTTTACCCCGAGGGAGGTGTGGGACATGGAGCCCTGTGGGCGGAGGAGGGATGGGACCTGATTCAGGTGCTCACAGGCGCCCTCTGGTGGCTGCTATGGGGAGCACTGACTGGGGAAGGACAATGCAGGACCCGCTTCGGATGCTCACAGGGACCCCCCTGGTGGCCGCTGCGGGGAGAACTAACAATGGACGAGGGTGGGGCCGGACTCCAGGGAGAGAGGACTACAATGGTCCAGAGGGGCCAAAGGGCTGGACCTGGTGGCGGCTCAGGAAGGGGAGCAGTGGGTGGATTCTTGATTAACTATGAAAATGAAGCCCACAGGACCCATGAGGGAGGACAGGACTGGTGACAGGTAGAAGGTGGGGGGAGTTAGAATGTGGCAGAGAAGCAGGAACAAGCCAGTGGCCCTCCACACCCTCCACTGTCGCCCCCACTCACTGATGTGCTCTGGGACAAAGGGCATGAAGCTGCTGCTGACGCCCCAGGGGTGGACAGCCGTGACGTTGAGCATGTACGGCACCATGGAGAACATCTGGACGTCTGGGATTGTGCAGCTGGTGGCTTCTGGTGTCTGCTGAAGGCAGGGCCAGCTTTCCCCATGGGCGGCCACTCCAAGCCTGTACACAGGGTGGTCACCATGAGGGCTTCAGCATTTCCTGTTGGCCAGGCCTGTGCCCAGGACCCCAGTGGGGACAGCAGGTGAGGAGCCCTGCCCTGGGCTGCTCTTGGGCTCTGTGACACTGAGAAATGCACTCTCTCCAGCATCACAGAGCCAGGGTTGGGGGTCAGTGACACAACACAGGACTTTACAATCTTCTAGAATGTCAACATTCCAGCCTTAGAATTCTAACATTCTGAGGTCTATAGATTCACAGACTCTGGAATCTGAAATGGTAAGATTCTGATTCCATTTCTGAGACTCTAAGGTTTCAGACTTTAGAGACCTGAGTTCAGTGCCATCCATAGAACTTTCCACAACATTCCAAATGTCCTGTTTCTACACTGTCAGGTGGAGTCATGAAGCACCAGTGACTATCAAGCACTTGACACACAGCTAGGACAGCTGAGTGAGGCTTTATTTGATCAAATCTAAATGTAAAGTTTCCAGTTGTCAGGAAACCTGGAAGAGTTGTTTGGGACAAGTTGAGTGTGTGAATCTACTGCTCCAACCTCAAATGTTACGAAATCTAATCAGAGATTAAGAATTTCCAATGGAAGTGTAGCATCTGAATTGAAATGTGCTATATACATAAAATACACGTGGAATTTTGAAGACAATAAAAAAAGGACATAAAATGTCACATTAGTTTTTAAAATGAGTACATGTTGAAACAATACTTTAGTGATTCCTATTAAACATTAATTTCTATTATAAATTTAAATGTACAAGGGCTATCCAGAAAAAATCCAGACATAAATGCCTCCATTTTTCATTTTACATGGCTAGATACTTTCTGGACAGCCCTTTCCGTATTTTCCGGCGTATAAGACGACCCCCTAATTTTACAGTTAAAACATAGGTTTAGGCCTATATTCACTGTATAAGACTACAGCCTCGGAAGTGGGGGATAGTCTTATACAGAGAATATAGGCCTAATCCTATGTTTTAACTGTAAAATTAGGGGGTTGTCTTATACGCCCGGTCATCTTATACACCGGAAAATATGGTATTTTGTTTATAAGCATGCTCAATTACATTATACTCAATCATATTAAATGATAAATGTTTGGAATATACAGACATTTAAATAAGATATTAAAATTAATTTTACCCATTTCTTCTTTTTTACAGTGGCTTTTTGAAAATTGGAAACTACACGGGTGACTCACAGCATGCTCTGTAGGAAGTATATTTCTACTGGGTGGCACTGCCCTAGAATTCGGACAGTTTTGGGTTAGCACTGAGTCTGCAGTTGTCCTGATCCTAAGGATGTCGGGCCCAGTTGTGGAAGCCCCAGCAAGCCCTTCTGGGCTCTCTGACCTGTATGTGGCAATGAAGGACAGGGGCCTGGTGGAGTTGGCAGCAGGCTGCAAGGTCCAGAAGCAATCTACGGCAAGCGGGTACCTAAAGGCCCGGCACCACACCCTGGGCTGAGCAGCGGCTGCCAGGGGCCCTGGAGGGAGAAGGAGGGTAAGCTTCCGATCCATCCCAGGACTGCAAAGCCTACCATGTGCTTGTCTCCACCTCACTACCAGCCAGTACCAGGCGTGTAGTAGGTACCTAATAAAGAATCATGGGATGAACCTACATGAGTGAAAAGCACCTACATCATCTCGCACCCCCACGACAACCTTCCAAAGCAGGAACCATTGGCCCATTTTTCAGATGGAGAAACTGAGGTTTAATAAGCCACAGAGGGGACCCATGTGGCAGGGAACCAACCCTGATGGGAGGGAGATATTTTACTATGTCCCCTCTTTGTGACAGTTTTGTTTTGAAACACATGAAATGAATATATGCAGTTAAAATCTCTCTCCCTATCCCTCTCCCCCTCCCCTTCTTCCTCTCCCTCTCCTTCCCTCCTTCCCCTTCTCTCTTTCTCTCCCTCTCCCCAGGCTGTTGCTGTCCCTTCCTGGTATTACTTTGGGAGTAGAACTCATCCTCTCTGGGCCTCAGTTTCCTCATTGATGCAATGGAATGGTAACCCCATCCCACCAGGGGGCATGTCGTAGGTGTGTGAGCTCCCACCCCCACCCAGAATGTTTCATGGCAGACAAAGTCCAGTCCCCAGAGAATGTCCCTCTGCCCTGGCCCTCCAACCCCCTGGGGGTCTCACATACCTTCTCTTCCACTGTAGAGTGAGCAGCTGGCCCAGAGGATGAGGGTCAGGAGAAGGCTTGGGGCCATGGCTGCAGTGGGTTCTGCTTTCCGGAGCTGGGGTGGGGAGCACCCTCAGGGAGGCTGGGCACTCAGACCCACCTGGGGGGAACCAGCCTCCGTCAAGGCACCCCACTTCCCCTTCCCAGGGTCTGACTCAGTGGTTGGTTTGTATGGCCACAGAGAGTCCAGCAGCAATGGGAGAGGAGCCCCCAGTCCCAGGCGACAGTGCGGAAGGCTGAGGGTGGAGGCAGGGGGAAGGAGCCTCGAAAGGGAGAAGTGGAGACCCTGCGGCCTTTCCCAGCACAGCCCAGTCAGTCAGTCCTTCCTTCCGGCTACAGGGAGGAGGGGTTGGGGAAACCCCAGGAGGGGGATGATGACATGGAGAGAGACAGAGACAGGAGGGGAGGGATAATGAGAGAGAAAGAGAGGAAGAGGGAGACCCAGGGGGAGAGACAGAAACAAGAGAGGAGACAGAGAATGGAGATTGACACACAGAGATAAGAGAGGAGACTGAGACAGAGCTATAGAAACAGACTAGCAACAAGAGAGACAGATAGTGACAGGGAGAGACAGAAAAAGAGACAGAGAAGGGAGACTGAGAGACAGAGACAAAGACCTAGGGAAAAAGAAGACAGGGACACAGAAAGAGCCAAGGCACCAACACAGGAGATACCTGTTCACTCACTGACCACAGTGATGGGGTCCCAAGCTCCAGGCCACAGAGAGGCAGGAATGCAGACCCTCGGAGGCAGCTCTCCAAGCAATGGGGACGCCCAGGGACAGGCTGGACACTGGGAGATTTACAGCCATACTCATGTCCCCTGCACTGGAAGGAGCTGAGAACCCCCGGGGGATTTCTGGTGAGTTGCCCAGGGGCAGGGAGGTTGGGGGTGGGACATCTCTCCCAGAGGCCGGGCTTAGGGTAAGGAAAGTGAGGCGAGTACAGGCTCGGCAGCTCCTATCTTCACTTAACATTTGGATAGTTTGTTCATCATGAACTTTTTGGCACCCGCCCATTTTGACTTTCGAAAGTATTGTTAACACAGTGTTCATCTTGTGGTCTGAGATTTCGGTGCCAGTGGTAGCACCTCACTCTCCTCACCCCAATCCCTAAACCTGGCTCTGGGCCAGCCCCTCCCCTCTTTGCAGTGGGAACTGAGCAATCAGTCCATACGCTTTTGTCCTCTGCTCCATGAGCTTTTATTCTTGGGGTGGCTTCTGGCGAAGGGATGGGACACTGGGAGAGAGGGGACTCACAGATTCTCCAGTGGGGGGAGGGGAGGCACAGTTAGGGACAGAGTGATGGACAGACAGCCAGGGATAGTCCAGGGTGGGGGCAGTCTGGTCTCCAAGTGTAGACAGTTGGTCAGTGTGTGAGGCCTGGTACCCCTATGCAGGGTCTGATGGAAGGAGGGTCAGTGTCCTGAGGCTTAGCGGCCCTGAACCTGGAGCCTTTGCATCTGTAGGATCTGGCTCAGAATCCGTTGCACATCTTCATCCATCTGGCCCTGGGGTAGGGGGAGAAGAGGGAGAGCCTGGGAGCCCTCTGACACTGTACAGAAGGGGAAACTGAGGCCCAGAGAGCAGCCAAAGCCAGGGCTGACTCACCTGAATGGCATATAGGAGGTGGCTCCTATACAAGGCCACCACTGCACTGTGGTCCCTGGCAGCTTCCTGCGGAGATGAGGGAGGGATGCTCAGAAAAGCAAGACCCACCCCATCCCCCAACCCAGGATGTGCCAAAATGCCCCCTTTGCACCGAGCCTCTATTTTGATCGCATGCACCAGTGTGATGGTGTCGGTTGCCAAAATATTGACATGTTTTCTTCCCTTGCCTGGCATGTGTAGCTCAGGCTCCTTTCTGCCCCTCCTGGGGTCCCTGCATGTGCAGCTCTTACCTCCAGCTGCCCCTGGAGAGCCTTCACCTGGCTGCGGAGGGCCTCCACCTTGGGGCTGCCTGGGGCTGCCGGCTGATCCTTCAGCGCCTCCTTAAGACTGAAGACTTCCTTGGAGAGCTCTGTGATCTGGGATGGGGGTGTCAGCAGTCACCTTGAGCCCAGGGCTGGGGGCAGCAGCAGTAAGAGAGGTGGGACAGAGGCTTGCAAGGGAAGGTCACAACCTAGAAGCTAGCAAACTCTGGCCCTCAGGCTAAGAACGAACGGTCTGTATATTTTTAAATTGTTGGGGGGTGGGGGTGGGTAAAAATTCCAAAGGAGAATGCTATGTTGTGGCATGTGAAAGTTAGAGCAAATTCACATGTCCCTGTTTATATGTAGAAGTTTATGGGTGCACAGCCACACCCATTCCTGTTCACGTCACCTATGGCTCAAGCTAGGATGGCAGAGCTGAGCCCAGTTGGGTCCGTTACAGTACAGGTTTGAGGACCCGGTCACACCCCCTTTTGGAGTCACCAGAAAGAGGAGGTTGAGGAAACAGGCGGGCGGAAAGCCAGGTGGGGCTGATTAGACAGCTCTGGGCTTGGGCCATTTTCTACCCCTTCCTCAAAGGAGATCTTAGGAAGATGACAACCCCTCTGAGCCTCAGTTTCCTCATCTGTAAAATAATGAGAATCACAATTCTCATCAGTTACTGTGATTCTGAACAGTGGTTAAGTTTAAACAGTGCCTGGCAAACAGCTGGTACCCAATAAATGATGGCTTTATTATTATTCTTATAGATCAGAGGTTCTTAGCCAGGGGCCATTCTGTCCCCAGCGGACACTGAGCAATGTCTGGGGGTGCTCCTGGCATTGAGTGGGTGGGTCCAGGGATACTGTTCAACACCTCATAGTGCCCAGGATGGCCTTCCAGAGAGAGACCAGGTCCTGAATGTCACTAATGCTGAGGGGAAGGGACCTTGCTATGAATAAACCATAATCCCCACCACAATTTTATCATTTTAGAGGTGGAAACTGGGGCTCAGAGAGGTCAAGTGATTTCTCCAAGGTCACATAGTAAGTCAGGGCTGGGTGACTCTTTGTGCTAAAGCACCCGGGATTCTGCTGGTCATATACATTGTCCACTGACATACTGTGTGACTTTGTGCCATTCAATTTGCCTCTCAGCCTCAGTTTGGTTATGAGGATGAAGATAAAAATACTTTCTGGCTCTCTGAGTTGCAAGAAGATTAGAAGTGAGGGTTTTGAAAATTCCTAACAATAACCAGAGACCTCCATTTTCATTATTCTTATTAGTTAATAAAAGAACTTGGGAACTTGGGTTTGAGCCCTGGTGGAACATGGCTGTGTGACCTTGAGCAAGTGGCTTCATTTCTGTGTCTGTTTCCTCAAATGTAGACAATAAAAGTACCAATTTTATTGGAACTTGATATGAGGACTTACTGCATTAATCTGTGTTAACTATACAGCACTGGGCCTGCTCTACAATAAGTGCTCAGTAAATGTGAGTGTGGTTATAATTAATATAATTAGTATAATTAGAACTGTGGTTATAATTCTTGGAACAGTAGTTGTGTGTCTCAGTTGTCCCCTTCCTTCTCTGTGCCTCAGTCTCCCATCTGGAAAACGGGCTCCTTTCCCAGAACCCTTTTAGTTGGAACATTCTTAGGTTCCCCCCATCTTTTGTTGAGTGAAGGCCCCCAACTGAGCACAGGAAACGGGAACTCACCTTCTTGTCCTTCTCCTTGGCCCTGTCCAGGGCCTCCTGGGCACGACTCTGGGCCTGGCGTGCCCGCTCAGCCTCGGTGCGTAACCCCCGCAGCTGCTGCTCTGCGGTGGCCAACTGGGCCTCAGCTGCATGCCGCTCACTCTTCATGAACAGCGCTTCCCGCTGCACCTGTGGCCCAAGCCCATGTGTGACCCGGAGTCCCCTTGGACCCCAAAGATGCCTGGACTCTAGAGTTCCTCAGACCCTTTATTTTGGTCTGAGGATATTCAAGCCCATTTTAGCCTCAACGAGCCTGACTGAGGGAAGCTCTGGGTTCTCCTGGGCACTATGATGATTCTGACCCTGACAAGCAACTCTGATCTGCTGGCTGTGTAGCCTTAGACAAGTGACTTAATCTCTTTGTGTCTCAGTTTTCTCATATGTAAAATGAAGACAATAATAAGCCCCACTTCATAGGGTAGTTGTGAGGATAAAATGAGCAAATGCACAGAATACACATATAACAGTACCTGGCACACAAGTAAGTGCTACATTTGTGTTGGTAATATTACTATTGTCATCACTGATGTTCTTTTCTCTGCCGGTGTTTGAAGGTTTGTAGATTTTTTACAAAATGAAAGAAAAAGAGAAGAATGTGCATGAAAAGCAAAGATGTACAAAAGTTGATGACTGGAGTTCCACAAAAATATCAAGATTTGAGAAATGTTATATTTGAAAAAAAAAATGATCCTGGGGGGAATGTTGACCTTTATAGAAATAATAGCTCCAGGGAAAAATGAATAACAATTAGATGTTCCAATTAGTTTGGACTGGCTACACATTAACAATTAAAAAAAAAAAGGGGAAGCCGGGATGGCTCAGTGGGTTAAGCGCTCACTTTGCAGCGCCAGGGACCAGGGATCGAGTCCCGGCCCCGACCCGTGTGGAACCATGTGCTGAACTGGGAGCTCCCCCAGTTCAGTTCTCTCTCTGTCTCTGTCTCTGTATCTCTCTCTCTGTCAAAAATAAAAATAAATAAAAATATATTTAAAAAAAAAAACCAACCAAAAAAAAAACCAACCGCAAACTAATTGATAAATCAAATCAAACTTGTAAAATTACCCAAAAAAGAAGTAATCATAAGGTAAAATTAGAATATATTCTTATGGCCATATTTAAGTTGGATTGTGAACTCTAGGAAGACCATCAAGGGTTTAACTGGTTTAAAAGAGGGTGTTTATGGAAAAATAATAATTCTGGCTGTCATTTTTTCATTACTTGTACCATCACTTTCCTAAGTAGTTAATGTATATTACTCATAAAACCACTTAATTTCCATGTGAGGATTAGGATCTACTATTATCTCCATTACATGGGTGAGTAAACAGAAGCTCAGAAAGAAAAATGCTTTCCTGACAAGTAATGAACATAGCTTCTTATTCACATATTTGTTGAAACACTTACCTATTTGTTTGTTTGTTAGTTTGTTTTAAATTTAAGAAAAAAGATGGAGTCAAAATGCCCACCACTAGGGACAAAATAAATATTCCCTAGGTTAAAAAAAACTTCAGGGAAAGCCGGGACGGCTCAGTGGGTTGAGCGCTTGCTTTGAGGCCCCGAGGACCGAGGATCGAATCCCGGCTCCGGCCCAGGCGGAACCACATGCTGAACTGGGGAGTTCCCACAGTTCGGTTCTCTAGCTGTCTCTGTCTCTGTCTCTCTCTCTATCTGTCAAAAGTAAAATAAAAATAAATATGCACTGAAGATAAAATAATTACTCTCTATAAATATAAAAAGATATAAAAAAAAAAAAAAAAAACTTCAGTGGGGAAGCCGGATGGCTCAGTGGGTTAAGTGCTCACTTTGCAGCGCCGGGGACCGAGGATCGAATCCCGGCCCCGGCCCATGCGGAACCATATGCTGAACTGGGAGCTCCCCCAGTTCAGTTCTCTCTCTGTCTCTGTCTCTGTATCTCGATCTCTCTCTCTCTCTCTCTCTCTCTGTCAAAAATAAAATAAATAAATAAAAATATATTAAAAAACAAAAAACAAAAGAACTTCAGCATCAAAAGCTACTAGGTGCAAAATGAGATCAGAAATCTCATAATGTGCTCCTCCAAAGCATAAAATGATCATAAGATAAAATGACAATCTCAAGAAAGCCAGCTGGAAAAAAACCAAAGGGTCATTTTAACCAACAGAGAAAATGGACATTGGCAAAAATCACTGCTTGCAAAAAACTGAGTGAATGTTGATCCCCACCTCAAATCACACATGCAATTAGAGCCAAAGCATAAGAATGACTGTGAGACTAAAACAATAAAGATGTTGGGATGCTGGGATAGCTCAGCAGTTGAGCACTTGCCTCGCAATTTCGAGGTTCGGGATTCAATTCCGGGCCCCGGCCCATGCAAACTCATATGCTGAACTGTGGCACAACTGGTAGCCACAAGGATGGCAGTGAAGGTTCTTGCCTCCCATGCTGGAGGCCCCCAGTTCAGTTCCTGCCCCGCGCAGCCCCACATCCACCTGTGTGGAATGAAACCATGTCACAACTAATGATGCACAGCTATGGAGACTGCTCTTACCCTCTTCTCTCTCTCTCTCTCTCTCTCTCTCTCTCACCTTATCTTAAATAATAAAATAGATCTTTTAAAAAATAGTCATACTTACAAAAAATATAAATGAAGATGCTGGAAGAAAACAAACGAGAATTTCTGCATGACTTTGGGATACACACAGGTTTTATAAATGGATCACACAAAGTGCTAACCATTAGAAAAAATGATTGGGTCAAAACAGCCAAACAGTTTTAAAGAAGAAAACACAAGTTGAAATTTCCAGGAGATCAGAATGGCGGTAGGGTCAAAGGGCCACCTGAAAACCTTGGAAGGGTCAAGTGTCTGCAGGATTGAAACCTATGCGATCAAACCATCCACAGCTGCAGGGTCAAAGCAGATGACCAAGTGGCTGCTGAGTGTGCCTGGTGGGGGCCCAGCCATGCTCACCTGGAAGACCTCAGCACTAGTCTTCTCGTGACGGCGTCCTAGCTCCTCCAGCTGCCCCTCCAGCCGGGCCACATCGGCCTGCAGGGCACCCACTATGCGCTCGTGCTCCAAGCGGGCCACACTACCCACACGCTCTCGCTCCAGCTCTGCCCTCAGCCGGGCGGCCTCCTTGCCTGTGGCCACCACCTCCTGCTCCAGGCTGGCCGCCCGGCCCCGCAGCTCCAGGGCCTCTTCCTGCAGCCGGTGATGCTCGGAGGCTGGTACTGCTGACTGGCGGAGCACCTCGGAGGCCTCGCGCAGCTCCACCAGGCCCTGCCGAGCCTCCTCACAGGCTGTGGCCAGCTCCGCGGCCCGGGCCTCAGCCAAGTCCCGCGCTTGGCCCAGCTCAGCGGCTGCTGCTCGCTGCTGTGCCCCAGCGGCGGTAGCGGTGGCCAGCTGTTCCCGGAGCACCTCCAGCTCCCGGATCTGCTCCAGCCGCACCTCCTCCCGCCGGGCCACCTCTGCCCGTAGGCCACGGGCCTCCTCCTCAGCCAGCAGCCGGCCGGCTCGGGCCTCGTCCAGCCAGGCCAAAGTGGCCTCCAGCTCCCGGAGGCGAGAGTCCCGTTCTCGGAGGTCCTCCCGGGCCTGCTCCAGGGCAGCCCGCAGTTGGACCATGTCACCACTGCCTCCCCCACCAGCCCCGCTGCCCTCAGCCTCGAGTACCCGCTCCCGCAGCCGGCCAGCCTCGGCCTCCGCGGCCTCGCACTTGTCACGGGCTGCCTCCAGCTCCATGGCTGCCTCCCGCTCCCGCTGCCAGAGCGCCTCCTCCAAGCCACGAATCCTGGTCTCCAATTCAGCCTGCAGCTTTTCCGAGGCCTCGGCAGCAGCAGGGTATAGGACAGGGCCAGAGGGGACCCTCCCAGCGGTGGCCTCCACTCCCATGGCCTCCATGTTTGTGGTCTCTCTGCCTGTGAGTTCTCCCTCCACAGTCCCCACTCCATTGGCCTTCACTTCTAGTTCCTCCACTTTCATATTTGTGGCCTCTGCTTCAGTGGCCTCTGTCTCCAGGTTTCCTCCTTTTGGAACTTTTGTTTCTGTGGCCTGTGTTTCCAAGGCTCCAGCTCCTGCTCCCATTGTCTCGGTGCCCTCAGTGTCCATGGGTTTTGTTTCCATGGCCTCACCCTCCACGCAAGTTGCTTCCGAAGTCCTGGCTTCCATGGTTTCAATGCCTGCAGCCTCCTCATCTGTGGTCTCCACTCCATTCACTTTGGTTTCCAGAGCTGTGGTGCCATCAGGCTCCATTTCTGTTGGCCCATTTCTGACGGTCATGACTCCTGGGTCCTTGTGCTCCTCAGGGGCTGCCTTCTCTTCTCTGGGGATCCCCTGTACGTCCTGCTGCTCCAGTGCCCGCATGGCCTCAGCGTGCTGCCTACGCAGCTGGTCAAACTCAGCCCGGAGAGAGTCATAGAGGGCCAAAGGGATGACCTCAGCTGAACCATTTGCTTCCATCTCGTCCTTCTCAAAGCCCTCCAGGATCTAGGGGGTTGGGTGGGGAGGGAGCCACCAGGAGCTCAAGTGGCCGTGGGGGCACAGGGTAGTCTTGCCACCTTCCCTGCCCACAGACTCAGCCACATGCCCACCCTGCCTCCCTGGGGGAATTATCCTTAAGATCTGTCCCAAGCCCAGCCTCCGGGGCCTCAGTTTCCCCACCTGGACCTTGTCCATCAGCTCCTCATTCTGTCTGGTGAGGGTGACCACCTGTTCTTGCAGCGAGGCCAAGAGCTCCTGGGCTGAAGAGCTTAGCCGCTTGGAGAGCAGTGTCCCAGCCCCTGGTAGGGGCATGGACTCAGACTCCGGGGTCCCAAGCCGCTGGGGGTCTGGAGCAATGGATTGGGGCACCCAGGAAGTGAATTACAAGTGAGTGCCAACCCTCCTCCCAGCTTCAAACTCTCTCCATGACTGTGGGTCAAGATTCTGTCTCCTGGGAGGATCCCAGGGACTGGGTGGATAGGGGTACATCGGGGGGGGGGAGGTGGAGGAGGGGTGTGGGAGGACAGGGTGGGAGTTCACCTGCAAAGTTGGGCAGCTCACCCTCCTCATCCTGCAGGGTAGCCACGTCATAGCTGGAGTTTTCCCGCTCATTCTGGGGGGGCAATGTACAGCTTGGGGTCCTGTCCCCCACCCACTCCCATGTTCCCCCCAGGAATCTAGAGAGGACAGAGGTATTCACAGGCCTGTTTGGCTCCCCACAAGCATCAGACTGGCTGTGTTTGGTCCACAAGTACTGAGTGCCTACTGTGTGCCTGGGACTACGCTGGGCTCCCAGGAAAATTAGTAAACAGCTCAGTCACTTACCCATTGTGTGACCGTCATAATCCCAATGACAGGTTGTACATGCATCCTGGGCACATGGGACTAAGAGAGAGATGATGGGGTGCATCCTTGCCAAGGGTGTGTCTGTGTGGTTTGGGGTTTGTGGGTCTGCAGTGAGCACATGTGTACATGTGAGTGTGTACCCCCATACACAATAATCCTCACCTCTCCTGTGTGAGTTCCTGTGATAAGTGTGTGATTCTACACTTGTGTTTTAGTCCATTATGTGTGTGTGGTTGCATTCTGAGTGTTTTGTAGATGTGTTTGTATCACTGTATATGTATATATTTATTGAATTGTGTATTTTGAGAAATATATGTATAAAGGAATCTGTGGGTGTGTCACCTGTGACTGAATGAGAAGTGTTTGTTGTGTGCATGTATTTGTGATGTTTATGTGTGTGTGATTATGCTGTTATGTGTGTGTATTTGCCTGTTGTATGTGTAAGAGCACATGTATATGAGCATGGTTTTCTAGCTCATGTGTACGATGTTTTGAGAAGTGCTCATTGTGTGTGTCATCTGTGTGATTGTATGTCTGGTTTTTGTTTGCGTGTGTGTCAGACTACATGTGTGTTAGTGTGGTTATCATGAAACGGCTTTGAGTGGCCCTGCCCCCAGGAGGCGCCGCCCCTCACCCTCCACCCAGCGCACCTCCAGCAAGGACAGCCGGCTCTGTAAACTTTCCACCTCCCGTCCCAGGCTCTCCTTCTCCTCCTGCTTCTCTGCCAGCAGCTGCTGTAGTTCCTGCACCTGGAGGAGGGCAGTGAAGGCTCAGCCTGTCTCCAAAAGGAAATGCTGGGCAGCTGGGGGCCAGCTCTCCCCCGATCTTTCTCCTACCTGTCTCTCCAGGCTATGAAGGGAGCTGGCCTCCGCCTCCGGTAGCTGATGAAAAAAGTGGGGACAAGGCTTGGATCTGGGCTGGGGGCCTCCCTGGCCCACATCCTGCTTGTAACCCTCCATTCCAACTACAGACATCTGCTGTGCACCCACTGCACACGGAGCACTGCTCTTCCCACTCACTCATTACGAAGAATTTATTTTCTGCCAGACCATACTTATGGCCAATCATTCATTCATTCATTCATTTACTTACTCACTGAAATATTCACTCATCCTATAAATAGTTATCAAGTACCCCGGGCACCATCCACCATGCCTGTCCCTGTGGGCTTATAATCTAATGGGTGAACATGAATGAAGTGTGTGGTATGTCTGAAAGCAGTAAATTCTTTGCATAAAAATAAAGGGAACTGGGAAGTGAGTAGAAGAGTGTTACAGTTTTAAATAAGGTAGGCAGGGAAAATGTCTTTGACAAAGGGTCTGTGAGCAAAGACTTGAAGGAGGTGAAGGAGGGAGCTGTAGGGACATCTGGGGGAAGTGTTCCAAGCAGCAAGAACAATACATGCAAAGGTCCTGGGGCAGAACCATGCCTGGAGTGTTGGAGGAACAGCAAGGAGGCCTGTGTGGCTGGAGCAGAGTGGGCGAAGGGCAGAGATGGAGTCTTCCCCCTGGAACTGCACCCTTCCCAAGGCCTATATCCCCGCTGCCCCTCACCTCCTGCTTTTTCCGTTCCTGGTGCTGCTCCAGACCCCGGATCTTCTGAAGCAGGCGGCCCCTCTCCTGTCGCAGCCGCACAATCTCCTCGTAGGCATCACGATCATCCTGTTCCCCGACCACAGGACCCACCACCTTTACATGAGGCTGTCATGGGCCCATACAAGGGCTGCCATGTCCTATATCTGAGCCAGAGCTCCCTCCCTCTATTCCTGCCCCACGGCCAGAGCATCACTCACCGGCACAGGGACAGTGGCGGGAGGCTGAGGTGCCTTCCGCTTCTTGGGAGCCCCTCGCTTTTCATGGCTGGACACGGAGTTCTGGGTGCAAGGGGGTGAAGAAGTACATACAGGACATGCCAGCATCCCACCCAAATGAACCAACCCAGCCAGCCCACTGTCACCAGCCCCAACTCTGCCCTCACTTCCTGTGTGGTCCTGAGCAAGTCCCTGCTTCTCCCTGGCCCTCGCTTATCCCAGCATAAAAGGGGATGAAACTACATTCCCACAGAGCTCCAGATCGTATGCTTCACTCTTTGCCCCTCTCCATGCCTTGGTTTTGTTTGTTTTTGTTAAATTTATTGGGGTGACATTGATTGATATGAATTACATTGTTTCCAGGTGTACAATTCTACATTACATTGTCTATACATCGCATTATGTGCTCAGCACCCAGAATCAGCTCACTTTCCATAACCATGTATTTGATGCCCCCTCTCTACTCCCCCCGGTCCATGCCTTGGGACTTTCCCCAACTAAACCATATGTCTGCAAGTTTCCTTCTCCTGTGAAACTGAGATGTCATAGAGCTGGGAGAAGAAGAGGTCAGACCTGCCTCCTTCCCTAACTACGTCAGCCCTCACCAGTCTCAGCCCTTCACCACCACACCCCAGCCCTGACTTGGCCCTATCCCTCCAGTGTTCTCACCCAGTTCTGGAAGTTATGCTGTGGGTGATGCTGCTACTTAGTGACAGCGTACCCTGAAGGTAGCATTTTTCCCAAATGGGTCCTCCCAAGTCATAACCATGGAGCAGGGGTCAATCTCTTCCTTCTCTTTCCACGGAACTTGGGGCAAGGGGAAGGCAGTGTGTGCATAGGGAGGGGGACTCATTCAGTGCTTAGAGATGCATACCTGAGATGATGCCTCGCCTGAGTCATCCTCTAGGAGGGCAGGGGAGAGAGGAAAAGCAGGGTCAGGTACTATGTTCTAGGGACTCTGTTCCCCCGCCTTTGGAAGGGAATTAGCAAGCCCAGGGGACTTATGGGTGTGTGTGTTGGGGGGAGCTCCTGATTCCCCAAGAATCAGAATTTTTAAGATAGGAATCAACCACTTTGGCAGAATACTGATAGGAGGGGCTTTGAAAGTCTCAAAAAAGAGGGCAGTGCCATCTCCAGGATGGGGCAAGTGGGATGTCAAGTCTTAGGAAAGCCAAAGATCTAAGAATAAGACTGACCCAAGAAAGCAGAGTGGACCCCTAGACTATTCTAAAAGCTCTGTGTCTCCTTGAATCTGTCCTGAGTAGGATCAGGGGAGCCATGAAACCTCCTATAAGACAGCAAATAGGGATACCTTGAAACTACCCAGCGTAGGAAGAGAAAGGGGTAACAAGAAACTGCCTAGAAGGAGATGCAGGAGGGTGCCTGAAATGACTTAGAGGTGGGACTTGCATACCGCTGGGTGGTGAGGGGCGCTGAGCTGCCTCCTGCAAGAGATGCAGGATGAATTTGTCCCCTGCCAGGGCACCGTAGTGAGCAGCATCCTGGCCCAGTGCGTCGGTGATGCCCAGCTGGGCCCCACCTTGCAGCAGCACCTCCACAGTTTCAGGGCTGGCCCCCTCACAGGCCAGCATCAGGGCCGTCCTACCAGGAGAGGAGGCTACTGAGGGGATGAGCACATCCTCAAACCCCCACGCCCTCCTCAACACCCAGCCTGGGTTTGGGGAGGAGGCCAACTAGATCTCCCCAACCAGAGAGGTTAAGAGGCTCGCACCAGGTCACACAGCACACGATGGACTGGCTGGGAGGAGAGATGCTCACCTGCCCTGCAGGTCCTGGTCATTCACGGCAGCCCCATGCTGCAGGAGGAGGCGGCACAGATCTGTATGACACATCTGAGCTGCTATGATTAGGGGTGTTATACCCAACTGGCAGGGGTTGGGAGAAGGATGAAACAAGACATGAGAGGCTGCCCCTGGGAGGTGAAGCCCATATGACTGCCCTTGAGCTTTACCTCAAACTTTTCTACACGTTTCAAAGGGTGCCTGGGATGTTGCCACTGGTAGGAGCATACGTTGAGTATAGTATCTTTCCCCAAAAGATCCCAGAGGCTCACCCGATCTCTGGGATTCAGATGTGCCTTGAAGGAGCAGAGCATTTCTGAGCAGGAGGTGCAGCCACCAGCCACTGGAAAGAGAGAAAAGGGTACGTGGTAGGTAGGATTAGGCTTAGACATATTCTGGGAGCCTTCTGTCTGGGTGTGATTCTCATCTTTTATTTCAGGAGAAATTCCCACCTGCCCTTGAAGATAAATAACAAAAGTATGAATCCTATGTTACAGATGAGGAAACTAAGGCCCAACTAGATCCAAGGTCACCCAGTAGGGTCAGAGGCAGCGCCATGATTAGGACCTGGGTCAGCTAACTCCTGTCCCAAACTCTTTCCATTTCCTACTTGGTCCCCTCTTAAGGTGGATCTTTAAGCTGATTTTCATGCATTTCCCCTCTTTGATTCACCCCGCATTTATTGTGTACCTACTATGTGGCAACTCTTCATACAGGGAGTGTTAATGTTTACCAGAGGGCTCAGAGCTCAGCTGGGGTAGGGTAGGCTTCTCAGGGTTTAATCTGAGTTCTGAATTTTGAAGGTGAAAGGGGGAAGATAGAGTTTACGGCATGGGCAAAGAGCTTGCTAAATAAGGACAATGATGTGGGAGATGGAACAGATGAACAGAGCCTCAAAAAGGGAAGGGAGGGCTTCATGCTGGGAGGTGTCACTGGACAAGTCAAAAAACTCTACTCGATAGCTGCTGGTTGCCCAAGGGAATATAAGGTTTTGTTTGCCGCAATAATCCCAACACTTAGAGCAGAGCCTGGTGCATAGCAGGTACTCAAGAAATCGTTACTGAATGAAAAACAAACAAAACAAAATGAGCTGTTCTGGGCCCTCCCACTTCTCTCTGTCTCTGTATCCCTCTCTGTCAAAAACAATAAAAAAAATAATAAATCTTTGAGAAAAAAAACCCACGAGCTTTCATAGCATGACCAAATGCATCGCCACCACTAGGTGGCAGCGCACTCCAACTGCAGGGAATGTTAAAACTGAAACTCTAAAGCAGACCCCAATTTATTCAGTGCTCCAGAGAGGGCAGACGTTTGTGGAGTCATCAGTTAAAGTCATCTCATGGGCATGGTGGACAGACATTATGCTGGGTTCTGGCTCAAGTGGGTGGGTCCCTTCCCCTCCCTCGGGAAAGAGGATTTGAAGAATATAGAGAATGCCTGGACCTTTGGACTTCCTGAGATTCACTAAGAGTTCCTCCAAGGAAATCACTCTGGTCATTGCCCCCTCATCCTCCCCCTGGCCTAGCATATAGTATATTGTGCTGTGAGGTCAGATGGTCTAGGTCCTCCCTAATTTCTTGTGGATAGACCTCAGTCACCTTCTCTGTCCAACCGGATCATTGTCTGTTGCTCAAAGGGTCGCTGAGGCCCCATATCTGACACACAGTGGTGAGGAAGAAGGAAGAGGAAGGCAGAAGGTTCGCAGCAGGTCCCCAGGGCCCCAGGTAGAATAACCCCCAAGCCTTGCACCATCTGGGCCATGGTGAGCAGGGCAAGGCTGGGTTGCACCCACCTGCATGATGCAGGGCTGTCCACCCACTGCTGTCCACAATATCCACCACACAGGATGCCTGGGGGGGGGGGGGGCAGTGACAGGTCATTTAAGGGACAGCCATCCCTCTTCATTGCTGGTTTCTCTAGGGACTGCCCCTCCTTGGCTCTGCTATATTTCAGGTTCCTTGCCTCACCTACGTACCTGCTCTGTGGACACTGGCTCCTCAGGGCCAAGTGACTGTTTTTATGAAAGTTGGTGAGAAAAAAATGAATAGCTGGGAGCTCAGAAGCAGCTGGGGGTTGGGGGAGATGGCAGCTCTGGGAGTGCCTGTGGGTAAGAAAGTACCTAGGGTTTGGGAGAAGCTGGGGCTCAAAAAATATCTGGTATTGGGAGTATGTCTTGTATGTGGGAAGTATCTAGACACTTGGGAGTACCAGGTTGCCCAAGAAGTAGCTGGGGCTCAGAGAGTAAAAGGGGCTAAGGAATATCTAGGATTCAGGGAATATCTGGGGGTTCAGGGAATTGTTGGAATTCAGGAGTAGTCAGGGGAGGGGAGTATCTGAGACAATAAAGGAAATGACCTGCAGCAGTTGTTTTAAGCACTGTGGGTGCCCGTACTTGGCCGCCAGATGGAGGGCACTGTAACCTGAAAGGGAGACACAATTGACTAGGGCTCCAAATATTCAAGGATCTCTGGCTGCTCCCCAACCTGTGTCACCTATTTGTGATGACTCAGTTTCCCTCTGTCTAGAAAGTCCCCAAACCCAGGTATTTCTCAAAAACCGTGGTTGGAAACTCTCCAAGCTAGGCTGTGTCCCAGACAATCTTATCTTAGCTACATTCCACACCCATCCACTCTCAAGCCCTACCACCCCAGCTACTCCCCATTCCCCCAGCTACTCTATATGTTCAGCGACAGTAAAGTGCCAACTAAGCCCCTCAGAATCCACAATTGTTCTATATGTCTATAAACCTTTACTATTCCATGTGCCACTTGTGTCCCTGTCTCTGATACTCTACAAATCCCCAGATACTTCGTACATCCTGGCTACTATGCCTGCTGCCTGGAGCTTCAGACATGGCTATGCTCCATGCCTAGTTACTCCCTGAGCCCCAACTACTTCCTTTGGCCATGCATTCTATCTGTTATTCCCTCAGGTCCCTAGTTAAATCATACACCCAGATTCTCCTTTTATCTCAGCTACTCCCAGAGCTCCAGCTACCTCTAAATCCCAGCTACTCCACCTACTTCAGATACTTCCCCCAAACTCTTACCTATTACTGTATTCTCATGTCCCTAGACAGTTCTCAAGCTCAATTATTCCTCTGTTCCAACTATTTCCTCTGATTCAACCACTACCTGAATACCAGCTACTCTTCATCCACAAGTCGACTCACTTTGCTCTCTGCCAGCCACAGTCCTTGGGCACTGCAGCCTGACATGCCCCCATGCCTCTCTGGGGGTCCTAAAGGGAACCTCCTTTTTCAACAGTGCACTGAGGTCATGAAACAGGGCCTGGCTGAACCCGGAGGCTTGGCACCTGGTCTGAGTCCCTCCTCCCTCCCCTGGGGCCCAGAGGGCAGGCAGTACCTGCCCCATCTGTGCTCATGACATTGGCGCCATGTGCCAGCATCACCTCCAGACAGCTGGCTGCACCCCTCATGGCCGCCAGGTGGAAGCTGAAGGTCAGAAGTGAGGGATCAGTCATAGGGTGGCCACCCCTCAGCCATCAGCCCCCCAGACCATGGGCACTCACGCGGACTTGCCCTCAGGATCCAGCTTCGTGGGAACCAGCCCCTTGCGGGAGATGAGGGAGGCCACTCGTGTGGCATCATTGTTCTCCACAGCCTGCAGCAGCCGCTCATCACTTTTGCCCCAGTCCTGGCTCTGCAGGGAACACCCAGAGGACCATGGAGCTGGGCAGCCACTGATCCCTCCCACTACCCCTGCCAGGGGCTCTGGGCTCTCACCCCTGCCCCTGGGCACTTGCCTGGCGCCTGCCTCTGGCTGCTGGCTTCGGGATGGGGCAGGGGCCACAGGGTGGGCAGGAGCCGAGGTCAGTGGGGCTGAGCCGCAGCTGTAGGGGGAGGTGGTCCTGGGCAAGGGCCTGATACAGTGCCCCTCAACATCTGCCCTAAGGCCCATAGCTCCAACTGTCCATCCAATACTCAGTGCCAGCATCTTCCCATTAAAGTATCCCAGAGCAGCCCCCAGCATCTTCCCAAAAATTGTCCCCCATATCTAGGTCCCCAGTCTGTCTTAGTGAACAGCCACCTTTCCATCACCCCATGAAACTGACCCACATATCTTTCCAAACTACCCTCAGAAGTCTTCCCATAGTAACTTCTAAAACCATCCCTTTAAATGTTTCCCAGAACCATCCTCTGCCATCTACCCTTCTACAGCCCCTGAAATGCCACAACTGTCCCCCAAGATCTGCTCCCCAAAGCTGTAGCTTAAAATGCACTTTGAAATGTCTCTCTCAAGTTCCTGATGTATTCTCCAAAATCATCCCCCTAAATGACCCCATCAGCTGTCCCAAAAATGTCCTTCCCCAAAATTTCTCAAATGTCCTCTGAAATTGTTCTGCAAATGTCAATATCATTTACCCAAAAACAGTCCCCAAAATAGCGTCAACAAATTGTCCCCCCAAATGACCCCATCCAAAACTGTTTCCTGACGCTATCCTTCCAAGTGTCTTTTCATTTCTCCTAGGTGTCCCCATCTGTCCTCAAAGTCCTCTTCTGCCTCCCTAAAGGCCCACCCATCCCCCCAAGCTCTGCCCCCCTCCCTGCTCGTCCTTTCGGGTTTTAGGGGTGGGGGTCTAAACCCAGTGTGGTCAGGGGACGGGAAGGGGCGGGGCAGGGAGGGGAGAGTTAGGACCTGAGTCTCGCCCGCTCCCGCGCCCCTTCCCCAGGCCCTACCGCGAAAGAGGTGGCAGCGCACAGACACAGCTGCTTCATGGCGTCCAGGGTGCCGGGCAGTCGGGCACCGGGAGGATATCAGGCTGGAGGGGCCAGAGGTGTCTGAAAGGCCGAAGGGAGGGGCCGACGCAGTCGGGGTCTGCCGTCCCGCTTGAGCGGTGATGCCAAACCGGGCACTGCCCCCTCCCCGCCTACCCCCCCCCCCTCCGTGGCCCCTCCCCCACCGTGGGGGAGAGCCAAGGAGGGGGGTCTGGGCTCTGGGGGAGGGGCGCCGCCCTGGTTGCTGCGAAGAGGATTCGCTAGGGGGCCTGGCTCACGCACCCCTGCAGGCTGCCCGCTGGATCTCTATAGGCGGGTGCCTGCGTGGTCTCCACCTCCTCCAAGATGGCCGGGGGTAGGGGGTGTCAGAGATGACTCTAGGCCTCAGCCCTGGACAGACAGAGCCTCCCACTGCCTCCCTGCCATCCCGCTCACTCACCCATTCATTCATCAGCTCCCTCATTCATTTGTTTGTTCACCCATCATTCATTTGCTCATTCATTCACTGCCCTATTCATTTACTCACTCATCCCTCATTCATTCATTCACTCATTCAACTGCCAGTGGGGATCTGCCCTGTGACAAACCTGAATTTGAATCCAGGGCCCTGTTCTCCATACCCCCTGCATATACCACCCTATGTGTGACTCGGCCAAGATACTTACCTACTTTGGGCTTCACTGTCCTCATCTGGGAAATGGGTTTCATAATAAACAGTAGCTACTGCAGAGAGTTATACTATATGTGAAGCACTCAGCACAGTGGCTGGCACATAGTAAGTGCACCATGAATGTGGATTCATTCATCATAAAAAGATGTGGTTGATGGGAAGCTGGGATGGCTCAGTGGGTTAAGCGTTCACTTCGCAGCCCCGGGGACCAAGGATCGAATCCTGGCCCCGGCCCGTGCAGACCCACATGCTGAACTGGGGAGCTCCCCCAGTTCAGTTCTCACCAAGGTGAGACTCCTGTCCTGTGCAGCCACGCACCCACCTGTGGAGTGAAACTATGTGGAAAAACCAATGATGTACAACTATGGAGACTGTTCAGGGCCCTCCCCCTTCTCTCTGTCTGTATCTCTCTCTCTCTCTCTGTCAAACCAATAAAAATAAATCTTTAAAAAAACAAAAAGATGTGGTTGGGCCCATGTGCACATCTAATGCTGAATCCCAGGGACACAGGACATAATAGGTGCTTAGTTATATCACTGTAAAACAGAGAGGACACAGCCTTTGACTCTAACTCCAAGGGGCTGGCTTGTCCAGAGAGGAAACTAAAATGGATCTCTGGGCTCAGGCCTCAGATTTCCAACTGTCCTTGGCCTGTTCTGGATGCTATACAAGCTCAGACAAATACTTCAAGAAGCTGCCCGCAGTGTGCCACGGGCACTGCTGTCCCTCCAGGGGCTCAAGCCAAGTTCTGGCATCATCTGACCTCTCTCTTTCACTCCATACCCAATCCACCAGCCAGCCCCACTGGCTGCAAACTATATCCAGGTCCAGCCTTTCTTGCCTGTGGCCCAAACCCATCACCAAGGGCTTCAGCTGGGAGACACCTCTTCCCTGGTCTACAGGCTTCTGTCCTTGTCCCCTTTGTCCTTGTCCACCAGCTTCCTAAAGCCTGCATTAGAGCTCCTCTCTCTCTTGCTCAAAAACCTCCAGTGACCTCACTCAGAATAAAATGTAGGAAGCTCTATGGTAGGGGCTCTGCAAACTGTGGTCCTGGGCCAAAGCCCACCCCTGCCTGGTTTTGTCCGGCTCAAGAGTCAGAATGGTTGGAGGTTAAAAAAAAAAAAAAAAAAATTTTTCAAAAGAAGAATAATATGTTGAGCCATGAGAAAATCATGTGAAATTCACATTTCAGTGTCCAAGCAGAAAATTTTATTGGGACAGAGTCACACCCATCCACTTACAGATGGCCTATGGCTGCTCTCATGCTGCAATGTCAAAATTGAGGCCAGTGGGCTTGTAAAGCTAACAATATTTACTGTCTAGACCTTAAAAAGAAATGTGCCCACTCCTGCTCTAAACAGTCCCCAAGAGCTCATGTCCCCAACATTCTTTCTCATGATCTAATCTGTCCCGCCACAGCAGCCTGCTCCAATGTCTCGGTCCCACATCTCTGCTCTTGTTGTGTGCTCTCTGCTTGGAGCACTGTTCATCCCCCACTGACCCAAGGCAGATTCTTCTACTGTTGTGTGCACCGGAAGACCATTCTTCAGAGAGCCAGTTCTGATCACCCTTGTCACTCTCCAGCCCCTTAGAAGGGTTTATTTCTGCTTCATTGCTCTTATTACCACCTGATGTCACACTGCATATCTTTCTGAAAATATTCTGTTTCTTCTTGGTCTCTCCCCTAAAATGTTACTTCCACATATGCAGGGATTGGGTCCATCTTGGTTACTGCTGTATCCCCAGCAAGTACTGGGGAAAGATCTGATGGGGCCCACTGCAAAATGAAAATGTAGGGACCCTTGTTCAAAAGTTATTAAGAATTTCAAGATGACAAGAACAGACCATTAAACCAAACAAGCACCTATAACAGGGCCTGGCACACAGTAGGTGCTCAACAAATGTTGTTGAACAAATTAAAGAAATGGTTGACTCTGGAAAATAAATATGAGAAGGGGAAGGAAGGGAAGAAGAGAGAAAGGGAAAGAGAGAAAAAGCTTTTCCAGGGAGCACTGAGGCATTGGGTGTCTACAAATCTCTAAAAACCCCAATCTTCTTTCTTGTGGGATTTTTCTAAAACCTGAAATAAAAGCAGGAGGTCAGTGGGAGATTAGGCTCACAGCTCCAGTTAACTCCCATTTGATGGGTGGAGACACTGAGGCCCAGAGAGGGCCCTAAAAGGCCTTGAAGAAAAGACTAGTGCTAGAGAAATGGAGTGGGAAGGGAACAGCAGGCAGCAGAGAGGGACTGGAGCAAAGGTATGGGGGCTGGACCACGTGTGTGCTAAGAACAGGGGAATAAAAGGTCTGCAAAGACATGAGGTGGGGCCTCCGCAGTCACAGGTGTTTGCTTTCTTCCCTCAGGGAATTGAACAAAAGCTGAACCTGACTCCGGCTGCCTGCTGAGAAACTGGAGCTGGGCAGGTGGAGGGAGGGACAATGGCAGATGCCCAGCGTGTGTTGGAGGGGACAGAGGACAAACTCTCCCCTATTCCTCCCACCCCCAGGCCTCCCAGCTGCTGCTAGGCACCAGCCCAGGCTCCTCCCCACTTGGAGCAAACACTGTCCCCACCCTCCCAGACACCCCCCAGAGACCCTCACACCCATTTTAACACCAGCTAGTCCCCCCTCCTTCCCCTTGACTTTGTACTTGATACCTATCAAAACACCAGGGCTCTGAATTAGGAGTCTCTTTTTTAAGTTGCATAAAAATTTTTGAAAATTTTGATTTCCATATAATTCTGCTTTTGAAATCAAACAATTATTTGGTTTGGTTTACCACTGGCTACAACTTTTTGGAAATTCTTGGGAACTAATGAGAAAAATCTAAGTTAGGAAATTATTCCCAAACGGAGGACAAATTTTAGGGTCATTCTACACTGAATGAAGCTGAGTCCATGTCATATGTTGTGGGAGGTTAATGAGCCATTTATTCCTTTCTCCATTTCTCTCTTCTTTTTCTTCTCTCTCCCTCTTTCTCTCCCTCTCTTTTCTTTCAATCAGGGTACTTCTCATCCCACCTCCACCCAAAAAGCCCAAGTTAACACAGCCGTGGGGGAAGTCTGGTGTGTTACTTCCAAGCTCTGTGACCTTGGGCAAATTCCTTAACCTCTCTGGGCCTTAATTCCTCATCTAGCAAGTGGGGGTAATAAAAGCTACTACCTCAGATTGTTAAGAGAATTAATCACACTAGCATTTGCAAAGCACATGGTAAGCTATTTATAGTATCTAAGTACAAATGAAAACAAAATGAAATAAAATAGTTAAAAATTAATTCAATAACCTTCAATTTAAATTTTTTTTAATGAATTAAAATAAATTTTAAAATGAAAAGAAATGTTAAAATCAATAAACGACAAAAATAACTAAAATAATAAGAAGTCTGAGGGAGGCCACAGCACAGATGGCAACAGACTCAAAGTCACCCAGATTGTCTGGGACAAGATTCAAACCCAGAGCCACCTGGCTTTAAAACTAGGCTTGTGGCCCAGCTCCCTCTTTCTGGTTTTCAAGGATACCTCAGCTGGGCCATCTCTGCCCTCAGCTCCCCATCACACTCTCTGATCTAGCCAGAAAAAGCTGCCCAGTCCAGGCTCTGAACCTTTGCCACACTGGTCTTGTCCTCCCGTGTACCTTCACTCATCTAAACCTCCCTGGTTCTTGCAGGCTCCTCCCCAGTGCTGCATCCTCCAGGTGGTCTCTGATTGCTCTGAATGGGAGGCCCTATCACATGGCAGGGAAACAATAGGCTCTGAAGTCAGGCATGTGTGGGTTTAATTTTCTATTGCCACTTTGCTTTGTGACCAGGAGAGGTGAGTTAACCTCTCTGGACCTTGGTTTCTTCATGCCGTAAGCGTGGCGTCAAGCCTGACCAAGGCCAGCATAAAGGGGCGTTCTGACTCCAGATGCAAATCCTCACTTAGGTCTCCTCATCTGCACCTGGGACTGGCACCCGTACTGGCAGGGACTGGGTGAGGAGCAGGAGGGAGTGGAATGACTGAGAAAGAATCATTTCCCGCTGGGAGTACACAGTTTAAGATACAGCAGCAAGGGAAGCCAACTCGATGCCAACTCAATGCCACCTCAGGGACCTCACACTGGCTATTCCCTCCGCCTTTGCAATTCCTTCAAATAAACACACGAAGCCCTCTCTCTTTCCCTTCTGATCTCTGCTCTAATATCAACTTCCTGGTGAGGCCTTTGCTGACAAGCTGCTTGAAAACTGCAACCCTCTCCCCTGCCTCAGACACTCCAATTCCCTCTCCTTGCTTTGTCTCTGTTGCACAAAATATGTCTTTTCTCTTGTCTATATTGTTTAGCATCTATCTCCCCACCTGACTGTCAGCTCCCGAGGGCAGAGATTTCTGTGTGCCCTATTCACTACTGTTTGTTCTGTGCCTAGAACAGTGCCTGATACACATTTGCTGTTAGTCAAAAGCAAGAGATCAGAGTCCCCCCAAAAGCAAGTCTTCAGAAAAGCAAGTGGTTGGAGCCAAATTGCAAGGCGTGGGAAGGGTTTGACAGGCAGCAATGTGGGAAGAGGGCATTCCAGGTAGAAAAGGTATTGTGTCTGGAAAGCTTGAACAGAAAGCAGTGTGGATATCAAAGACAGCAGTGGGAAATAGAGAAGAAAGAAAGGGGAGGTGGCCAGACTTAAAACAGGGTGAACTTGAACCTGTGGGTGGGGTGGTGGGGTACCATGGAAGAGTTTTGAGTAGGGAGGGCCCTGGTCATATGGAAGCTGCTAAAAAAATCTAACGGGCAGCCCAAAAAAATCTGACAGCCCGAAGGCCCAGTGGATCTGCAGCCAGGTCCTGGGGGACAGGAACCCGAGGTTGGAGGACACCAGGCATCTCAGTGGCCTCAGACTCACCTCTGTCTTTTTAAATCGTGCCCGAAGAGTCTTCATAGCCAGCGTCCCGTGTTTCTCCTCAATCCAGGCCACCTGGGAAAGGACAGGGGGTGAGGGACATCAGTTCTGTTGAGCAGGAGGTTTGGCTGCCTCCCCTTCCTCAAAAGGACCACTTTCTCCTCCCTGGGCCATACCAGCACCTAGAGCAGGACAGAGATCTACCTGCCCCATCTTGTAACTGCTGTGTGTCCTTCAGCAGGTCCCTTGCCCTCTCTGAATTTCATAGCCCTCATCCTTAAAATAAGGAAAGTAATCAATCCCTCCTTGACCAACTTGTGGTCAGTTTTCCATGAGGTTCCTGCCGTAGAAACAGCAAACAGTATGTGCTGCATAATGTACCTCAGAGTATTCCCTGTGGCCCAAACAGATCAAGCCTTTCCTGGTCACCAAGCTTTTATCAGTTATTTCTTACCTAGAAATTCCTACCTGCCTTTCTTTTTTCCTTTTCTGGTGAACTCCTATTCATCTTACACAGCATAGTTCCCAAATCCCATGTTCTGATCAGCTTTCCCTCTCATCAGTAGGCAGAGCTCTAACTCCCCAAGTTGGGTCCCCCCAGCTCTGGCTAGGTCTCTTCTTCTGCCCCAGCCATAGCTCCACAAACTCAAAATGTCTGGGCTGGTTCTATCTTCCTGAATAGTTAGGAGTTAGGGGTTCCTTGGGGGCCAGGCCCAGAGCTAAGGCTCTTAGCACAGAGGCATATTTCTTGGACAGTCAGAAAGAGCATCCTTGCAGCTAAGTCCCCTTACACCAACCTGACTTCTGTGTGAGTGACAGTACAGAGGCAAGTCACCCAAGGCATGTAGAAATCTGGGATGATGGTTGTGTGCACGAATGTGTACATGTAAGTATGAGGTGTGTACATACATGTATGTCTATGTATGGTGGCCTGTTCCATGTTCCATGCATGTATGGGTATGGAGGTCAGGCAGGGATATCTCAAAGGGATGTTTTGTTAGGTGTGTGGCTAGGGTTTCCTCCCTATGTCTGAGCAGGATTTCTGTGAAGTCATGTCCTTCACCTATACCCAGGACTTCTCTAAGCCAGCCTTCCATCTATCTACCCACCCATCTACTCACCTGTGCATCCATCTTCCTATCCAAGCATTGTACATCCACCCACCAACTCATCTGCCCAACTCATTTTTCTCAGGGTCCTTTATGCACCCTTCAACTATGCTTCATTCGACAGCCAGCCACCACCCTCCATCCCTCCATCCATCCCTCCCTCCCTCCTTCCCTTCATCCATCCATCCATCCATCTATCCACCCACCAACCACCCATCCATCCAGCTTTTCACCTACCCATTAATCCATCCACCTATGTGCTCACCCACACAATTAACATCCACCCTCTCATCTACTCACCTATCCACCCTCATCTACCCTCCACTGACTCACTGACTTACCATCCATCCGTCCTCTCATCCATCCACCTTTCCCTCCATCCATTTACTCTATCTACCTACTCATTCATCTACTGCCCATCTATTCATTTACCCTTCAACTCACTCCATTCACTTAATGTACTCCTTTGCTCACCACCCACCCTACCCTTTTTCTTTACTCCTGTCTAAGGGACTCAATCACACCCAGAGCAGAGTGTAACAAGACACCCAAGAGAGGAGTCCACAGGCTGCCTGGGCAAGAAGGAATCTGTGGGCTTGGGGTGAGGGAAGTACCCTCATCTAGGGAGCTGCTTTCAGGAAGAGGTGATGATATATAAGCAGAACCTTAAGGCCAGGCAGGATATTGAGAAGCAGTAGGAAAAGGGGACATACCCTAGACAAGGCCAGGCTGAGAAGTTGGAGGTGCTTGCATGAACCTCCCTGTGTGTGTGTGCTTGTGTGTCAGGGTACCTAGGAGGCTCCTCAGCATGGCTAGAACACATGACAGCTTCTCCTTTCTCCCACACACCAGGGCTCAGAAACAAGGAGCCCAAGGCCCTACCAGGAGCCCCCATCACAGGCCTCCCTCCCTCCTTCCTTTCTTACCTCCTGCAGCTCCAGTGACTCCAACACCACTGTGTTCGCTGCTGGCTCCGGTTACCCACTCCCGGCTGGGCCACCTGCTTGCACCAGCAGCTCTGTGCACTCAGCTCTGACACCTGATCAGCTCTGAATGGGCAGCCACCCCAGGGGGCTGGGGATGAGTTGAGGGAGGAGACACGTTGGCAGCAGGGCTACCTGTTGGCCAACAGGCTCTGCTGGCAAGAAGATACTGACGTTCTTCTCTGTCATCACTGGACCGATTTCAGTTTCTGGAATGAGCTACACACTCTTCAGATCTTTGCTACAACATTCTATCACCCAGGAAGCCTTTCCAGATGGCCCAGGTTGGGTCAGGTGCCTCCTCTGAGCTCCCTCATTTCCCCAGTGCCCTCACTGTACCCCAACCACACTAAATTGCTACTGCCCAGTCACTCGTTTGTGTCTATAATTAGCCACAAGGTGCTCTGTTTGTTCCCTGATGCCTCCGCAGCACACAGTAGGTGCTCAACACGTGTTTCTTGAATGAGTCCTAAAGGCCACAAGCCCCAATGATCTTGAGCAGTTTCTCTAGCCTCTTGTCGCAGTCTGGACCTGTCCCACTGAGTGAAGATTATCATCCACCTGAATAATTTCAGGTAACTTAGAGTGGCATCCAAGAAATTACCTAGTGAGGCCCCAAGCGCGCCACACCACAGGTACCTTGCACTTGTAACTTTATAAACTTCTGAAATGTACCACGGAAAGAACTCTGAACTGGAGTCCCTAGAGAGTTTTTCTGACTCTATATTTATGGAAGAGTGGAAGTGGAGCATTAGTTTACCAGTAGTTTGTAAAAACGAGAAATAGCTCGTGTCTCTCATTTCAGAGGTGGCTGGAGAACTCTCACGTAGGGAACAGCCCAGCTTCCCTCCCAGGTCACCGCCCCTTTCCCGCCCCAAAAGAGCTTTTTGAAGTAAGTAGACTTCTTTTACCAGCAATTAAGATGGCGCCTGCGGCGTCAACACAAGGCGCTTGCGCCGTCAACGTGACGCGCCTGCGCCTTAATAGGGAAGCCGGGCGGCTCTTTCTTCCTCCCTGTCCTGCCTGGTTTCCGGCGGAAGTGGCCTCAACAAGGGAAACTTTATTGTTCCTGTTAGGGTGGAAGGATGTCGGTGAATTACGCGGCGGGGTTGTCGCCGTATGCGGACAAGGGCAAGTGCGGCCTGCCCGAGGTGAGCGCGGCCGGGAGTCCCGAAGGCCGTCCCCTCTAGGGCGGGAGTTCCGGCGGGGCCGGGCGGCAGCGGGGTATCATGAAAATATCAGGAGGCACTGAAGCTAGACAGGGACTTCCCAGTGAGGAAGGGACGGGAGGTGACGCCCCCAGTGTTCTCGGGGTGGCAAACACACCCAGCTCCAGGCCCGCGAGGCTTGCACTGTGGCAAGGACCATCGTGAGGAAATCCTAAAGTTCCCATAGGGGAGCAGGTGAAGTAGTTCTAGACGGAGGGCACTGCAGGGGCAAAGGCAGGGAGATGAAGATAAACGCACTTGGGGCACATAATAGACCAGAGAGGTTTCCAGAGTCCGGCCAGCAAATAGCAGCCTGAGAAGTTGATGCTTTATCCCGAGAGTGATGGAAACAGGTTTTGAGCTGGGGAGGAACCTGGATGGATTTAAGTATGTGTCAGAAAGACCCCCTCCAGCTACTCCAAGAGGAAGTCCCCTCCATACACTGAGACTCTGGACTTGTCACTCCCTTCTGTGACACCTCTCCCCTTCTATAAACTGGGGGGAGAGATTGCTAGAAAGGCTAGTCGTTCGTTCATTCTGAGTCAGGAAGTTAAGGAGCTCTCAGATGGTGTGAACGTCCTGAAGCCCCACTCCTCTCTTGTCTGTATTCACTCTATTCCACAAACATTTATTGAGCACCTATTGTCTACCAGACACTTTCTAGGTCCTGGGACCACAGACAAAACACCCCTTATCCCAGTGGGGAAACGGACAAGCAGCAAATAAATATAAAAAGTGAAACGGGAGCTAGGGAGAAAAGTAAAGCTGGCAGTGATGAGAGCTGGGGACTGCTTTGAAACCAGGTGGCCAGGGATCCATTACTGAGATGGCTTTTTTCAATACACCTTTCATGAAAATGTATCATCTTAACCATTTCTGAGTATATTCAGTGATATTAAGTATTTAATAATGGTGCGCAATTATCGCGACCACCCATCTCCAGAACTTTCTCATTTTCCCAAACTGAAACTGTCATTAAACTAACTCTTCCCCTCCCCCAGTCCCTGGCTCTCACTATTCTACTTTCTGCTTTTATGGATTTGACTTCTTTAGGGATCACATGTAAGTGGAATCACACAGTATTTGCCCTTCTGTGTCTGATTTATTTCATTCAGCACAATGTTCTCAAGATTCATCCATATTGTAACAAGTGTCAGAATATCCTTTTATTTTTAGATTTATTTTTATTGTTTTTGACAGAAAGAGAGAGAGAGAGAGATACAGAAACAGAGACAGAGAGAAGGGGGAGGGCCCAGAACAGTCTCCATAGTTGCACATCATTGGTTTTTCCACATAGTTTCATTCCACAGGTGGGCGCGGGGCTGCACAGGGCGAGAACTGGGCCGGAGTCTCACCCCGGTGAGAACTGAACTGGGGGCACTCCCCCAGTTCAGCATATGGGTCCTCACGGACCAGGGCCAGGGCCAGGATTCGATCCTCTGTCCTCGAGGCTGCAAAGTGAGCTTTTAACCCACTGAGCCATCCCGGCTTCCCCTCCTTTCTTCTTTTTTTTTTAATTGTTTTTGACAGAGAGAGACAGAGACAGAGATATAGAAACAGAGACAGGGAAAGCCAGGATGGCTCAGCAGGTTAAGTGCTTGCTTTGAAGCCCCGAGGACCAAATCCTGTCTCCAGCCCAGGCGGACCCACATGCTGAATTGGGGTGTGCTTCCCAAATGCGGTGAGGCCCCCAGTTCAGTTAAAAAAAAAAAAAGTAAATAAATAAATATAGAAATAAAGAAACAGAGACAGAGAGAAGGGGGAGGGCCCAGAAACAGTCTCCATAATTGCACATCATTGGTTTTTCCACATAATGTCACTCCACAGGTGGGTGTGGGGCTGCACAGGGCAGGAACTGGGCCAGGGTCTCACCCTGGTGAGAACTGAACTGGGGGCACTCCCCAGTTCAGCATATGGGTCTACACGGACTGGGATTCGATCCTCAGTCCCCGGGGCTGCAAAGTGAGCGCTTAAACCACTGAGCCATCCCGGCTTCCCCTCCTTCCTTCTTAAAAGCTGAATAATATCCCAGTGTATGGATGGACTACATTGTGTTTATCCATTCATCCATTGGTGGATCTGGATTGCTTTCATGTTTAAGCCATTGTAAATAATGCTGCTAGGAACCTGGATGTACAAATGAGGTGACTTTTGAACCAAGACCTAAATGAGGTGAGGGAGGTAGTCTGAGGAAAGAGTGTTTTGTTTTAGTCATTCGGCTGCAGGGAGGACTTGGGAGCCCTGGAGCACTGTGGGCAGAGGAGGGACATGACAATAAGCTGCCTTTTCAGACCCACTCCTTCCTTGGGCAAAATCAGAGAAGCTCATTCCGTGGCTAGTGGCCTTGCCACTACAGGACATGTTTTGACCATTCCTCTGTGCTCTCACACAACAGATCTTTGACCCCCCTGAGGAGTTGGAGCAGAAGGTGTGGGAGCTGGCAAAACTGGTCTGGCAGTCCTCCAACGTGGTGTTTCACACAGGCGCTGGAATCAGCACCGCCTCAGGCATCCCTGACTTCAGGTCTGTGCATGTGGAGGTGAAGTCAAGGCAGGATTGGATAGCTGCCAAGGACTTCCCTGTGAGCTACAGATGCCTGGGTATCAGAACCCATCTTGCTGTTTTCCCCCATCAGTGAATCTTGAATAATCTCTCCACCCCCTGGGTGTTAGGGATGGGAAAGACCCCTACCTTTTAGACTTGTTTCTTTAAGGTTCATCCCATTGGCCAAAAATTGGTCACCTGGTCATATCTAGCTACAAGGATTGCTGGGAAATGTAGTCTTTCATCTAGGCATTATTACTCTAGATTAAGACAGGGAGAATAAGTATCAGGAACAATTGGCCCCCACACTCACTTGAAAATATTTTTTCTATCAAACATGGACCTCAGTTTCCTCACCCATAATTGAGGGTGTGGAACCAGATAATATCTAAACCCCCTTCTGCTTCAGGCAGCCTGTGTGGCAAGAATCTTGTAGCTGAAAAGCGGGAGTCTCAAACTGGTAGCCCCTAGGCAGCCCCTGTAGATGCTGAGTTTGCAACCCTGTCCCAAAGAGCAGACCAGGTGTGTTTATATTCTTTCCAAGGCCTTTTGGGCCCCTAGCCCAGGTTCCCACAGAAGGATTGCAAATTCCTTAGAGGAATTTTAAAATTCTAAGGTGTGAATCCCCCACCCTTCCTTCATAACCTGCCATGGCTTTCCACTGCCACACAGAAGAGTTCCAATCCCTACCCCACCCAGCCCTGAGTCCTCTCTCCAACCTCAGCCTCTCTTGCTCCTGCTGTAGCCCCCGGACCACTTGCGTTTCCCCAAACTGACAGGCTATTGCCAGCCCCCCAGGCCTTTGCTTACCCCTTGTGCCTGAACTGCCCTGCCCTTCCTGCTCACAGTTCAAGAAACAGCTCAGCCTCCTCCAGGAAGCCTTCCCACGTGCCCTCCACAGAACCCTCATTGCCTCCTCTGGGCCATTCCAGCCCACAGGGCTGAAGGGTCTGTGTACACCTGTGTCTCCCATGACAAGATTAAGGACTCCTCAAGTGCAGGCCTTGGGTCCACTAGGGCCCCAGCATCACCTAGCACAGGCCAGGCTCAGTGCAGCCACTGTGTTGGTTGAACTGAGTAATTAATTTTTACCCTTGTGTACCATGTTCTCTCTTCCTCCCTGATTCTCTCAATCATTTTCTTTCTTGCTCTCCCTCTGTCTTGCTCTCTCCCTGTGTTTCTCTCTGTTTCTCTGTCTCTTTTTCTGTCGTCCTCTATCCCTGATCTCTAAATTCTTTCTCTCTGCATCTTTCCCCATCTGCTACTTTCAGGGGTCCCTGTGGTGTCTGGACAATGGAGGAGCAGGGCCTGGCCCCTAAGTTTGACACCACCTTCGAGAATGCACGGCCCACACAGACCCACATGGCACTGGTGCAGCTGGAGCGTGTGGGTCTTCTCCAATTCTTGGTCAGCCAGAACGTGGACGGGCTGCATGTGCGCTCCGGCTTCCCCAGGTAACACCCAGCTGCCAGCCCTGGTTGGCTGTGAGTGGGCTGCCCCTCTCTCAGCCTCAGTTTCCTCATTTGTAAAATGGGGGTTGATGGCAGCCCTGCATTCAGAGACTGATGTGGTGATTAATGAGGTGGCTGAATCGTTTGACAATTAAAACATTTGATGCTTAAGATGGACTTCGCAAACAAGAGCTGTCATTGTCAGTGCTTCCTGGGCACATCTCAAGGATTGATGTCCTCTTTTCCTAGCTTTAGGGCAGCTGCAAAATCTCCTTTGAGTTGGGGAGGAGAAGAAATTGGGGAGTAGGAGGAGGGCGGTCAGGGTCTAGAATTTGTAGTTCATTTTAGTATTCCTCTTTATAACTTTATACTGAATGTGAACACAGGATTTGGGCAGAAAAACTGATTCTTTCATACCAAGTATGTTGCTCTCTGATCTTACCCTTGGGGACAGAGAGAGACCAGCCAGTGGTTTATACAAATAACCAGACCCTCCACAGGCAAGGGATGATGGAGTGGACTTGTGTCTGTTTAAGGAGAATGAGGCACCATCACTGGCTCTTTTAAAATGGGCCTGAATCCTAACTCCAGCCTTTTGGCACAGAAATAAAATTGCTCCAGGAGTCAGGCAGCTCTTCTGATCTAGCGATTTCACCTTTTCTGGGCCTTTATCCTTTTTGACATGTAAATACCTAAGAAAATGAGCCTCCTTAGCTGGGTCCTATTCCAGGCTGTAATCACTCACACCTTATTATTCTTCACATCTGAGTAATTCACTAGATAGATAACTGCAGACCTTAAGGCCTGTGTGAACATTTCTAGAAATGAAAGCAAACATTTCTTACTGTATAGCAAATACATTTCCGTGACAGGAAGTTAGGGATTTTCACAGGAACATGGAGAAATCCAGGGGTGTCTGTTTCCCTACATACATGGACAAGGTTGTGTTGGGCTGTGCAGACAGATTAGGAGTGGACTAAAACCATCCAGAGATGGAGGGGAGCTGCTGGGTGTGGGAAGCAAGAGTGTATTTGGGGATTTCACTGCCCCCAATTTCCTGGCTGTTGGGTTTTGTGCCAGCTTCCATGTCTTCATCTAATCCAGACCCAGCGCCCTTGGGTACAGACAGGAGCAAAATGGACCACACTCAACAGCTATAATATTTATTGGATACCTACTGTATACCACACACTGTTAAAGACGTGGAACATAGCACACCAGACCGATAGGAAACCCTGCTCTCCTGGTATACACTCCAGTGAGAAGGAAACCAGCAGAAAACAAAATAAATAAGCAAATTCTATGTCAGACAATGATCATTGGAAGGAAAGGGGAGGGGTAGGCACGGGGAGAGGGGCATGGGAAATTGCAGCTTTTAACAGGGAGGTCAGGGTGACATTTGAGCAGGGACATGAAGGAGGTGATAGAGCCATGGGAAGAGCCTTCCAGGCCTGATGATTGTTCTCCCAAACATCCAAGGAGTTAGATACTGTTGTCCCATTTCACAGATGAGGACAGAGGTTAAGTGACCTGCCCAAGGTCACACAGCAGGGAGGTGACAGTGATAGTTGTTGATTTCACATTTCTGTGCCTCCAAAGCCCGTAGTCCAGAGCCACCCATGGCCTCAGTTGATTCCTTTGCAAACTGGTGCTTAGAATTCCTGTTCTGGGGAAGCTGGGATGGCTCAGCAGGTAAGCGCTTGCTTTGCAGCCCCTGGGACTGAGGATTGAATCCTGGCCCTGGCCCATGCAGACCCATATGCTGAACTGGGACGTCCTTCCCATGTGGGAGGCTCCCAATTCGGTTCTGGCCAGGGTGGACTTCCCATGTGAGAGGCCCCAGTTCAGCCCCGGGTTCACAAGGGCTTGCCTCCCATGCGGGAGGCCCCTGGCCTGGTTCTGCCCTGCACGGCCTACGCCCACCTGTGTGGAATGAAACCATGTCGAAAACTGATGACATACAGCTGTGGAGACTGTTCTGGGCCCTCCCCCTTCTCTCTCTCTCTCTGTCTGTGTCTCCCTGTGTCAAAAATAAATAAATAAATCTTAAAAAAAAAAAAAAGAATTCCTATCCTTGAGACGTGGCAACATCAGGAGGTTCCGCCATGCTTATATGGAATGGGCTGCCCATGTGTGAAAGTGGGGTTAGCTGTTGTGGGGATTAATGATTCCTTAGGCCCAGAGAGATTGGGTCACTGCCCAGGGTTGCACTGCTGGAGGAATAAAAAAGAATATCCACGAATTCTGTGGATGAGAGGTTAGGGAAGGCTTTCTGGAGAAGGACTTGGCGCCAGGCCTGAAGTCTCAGGATCCAGAGAGCCCACTGCACCACCAAGTCTCTTCTCCTCCCACAGGGACAAGCTGGCGGAGCTTCACGGGAACATGTTTGTAGAAGAATGTGTCAAGTGTAAGATGTGAGTGCCATGTGAGGGTGGGGGTGGACAAGTTGTGGTAACCCAGGCCCCTGGCCTGTTTTCTGTCACTTCCCAGGTTGGGCTCTGCAAAAAGACCTCTGTAAGTTGAATCTGATGTTCCCAGGACTGAGGGTGGGGGGCAGGACTAGGGTGTGCCCCTCCCAGGGGGGCTGGGGGCATGAATTTCTCCTGGGGACATGCATTCATTTCCTGTGGCTGAGACAGCCACAAGTGAAGTGCCTTAAAATAACAGAATGTATGGCCTCAGTTCTGGAAGCTAGAAGACCAAAATCAAGGTATTGGCAGGGCTGTGCTCCCTTCAGAAGCGAGGGGAGGATCCTTTCTGCCTCTTCCAGCTTCTGGTGGTTTCCAGTGCTCCTTGGTGTCCCTTGGCTGTAGGTGCATCACTCAACCCCTTCCTCTGTTTCCACGTGGCCATCTCCTCTGTGTCCACATCTTCTTTTCTTTTCAGGACAACCCTACTCCATTGTGACCTCATCTTAACCTATTACATCTGCAATGACCCTAGGTTACGTTCTAAAGGTCTGGTGGGGTGGATTTAGGATTCCAACATACCTTTTTAGTCATGCAATTCAACCCTTAACGGTGTGACAGGACTATGACCACTGCTCTGAGTGTCTCCCCCTGCTAGGGAGCAGCCTCAGGTGTGAATAAGGTGGATGTGCCGTGACTCCTCCCCTGCAGGTGTAGGGCCCCCACTTGTTAAAAAAAATTTTTTTCTCTAAATTTATTTTGAAAACATTCAAACCTATGGAAAACTTGCAAGAACTGTACAATGAACGCCTACTTAACCTAAACTAGCAATTAACAAACTTCCCTGTAGAAGGCCAGGTGGTAGCTATTTTCAGCTCTGTGGGCCAGACTATGCCATGACTATTGGCTCTGCTGTCAGACAACATGTAAAGAAATGGGTGTGGTTAATGTGCCAATAAAAACTTTATTTACAAAAACATAAATGGAGGGCTGGATTTGATCCCTCAGGGCCATAGTTTGCTAATCCTGACTTAGATTCACCAATGTTACCATTTTGCCATAATTCGTTTTCCCTTCTTTCTGTGTGTTGCCAGTATTTGCTGTGCTGTTCAAGAGTAGGTGGCAGACTTCCTCATTCTTTGCTCCAAAGCCCTTAAGTCTTGTTTTAATTAAATTTATTAGGATGACATTGGTTAGTAAAATTACATTAGGTCCCAGGTATACATTTCTACAATGCATTGTCTGTCTATTGCATTATGTGCTCACCACTCAAGAGTCAGTTCTTCCATCACCATATATTTTATGCCCCCTCTCTCCCCCCCCAGACCCTCCCCCCTTACCCTCAGGTAACCACTAAACTATTGACTATGTCATGAGAGTTTGTTTCTTTGTTGCTTTCAGTTTTATATCCCACATAAGAGTGAAGTCATGTGGTTCTTGGTTTCTTTCTGCCTGGCTTATTTCACTTAGCATGATGATCTCAAGGTCCATCCATGTCACAAATGGCTGTATTTCATCTTCTTTTATGGCTGAATAATATTCCACTGCATAAATATACTACAGCTTTTTTATTCAGTCATCTATCAAAGGACACTTTGGTTGTTCCCATGTCTTGGCCACCGTGAACAGTGCTGCGATGAACATTGGGGTACATATATCTTTGCAGACTAGTTTTCAAATTTTTTGCATAGACATCCAGAAGAGGGATTCCTGGGTCATATGGTAATTCTATTCTTAATTTTTTGAGGAGCCTCCATACTGTCCTCCATAGCAATTGTACCAATTTGCATCCCCACCAGCAGTGTCTGAGATTCCTTTTTTCTCCACAGCCTCTCCAGCACTTGTCATTATTTGTCTTATTGGTGATAGCCACTCTGTCAGGTGTAAGGTGATATCTCATTGTGGTTTGATTTGCATTCCCCTAATAGCTAGTGAAGTTGAGTATTTTTTCATATATCTGTTGGTCATTTGTATGTCTTCTTGGGAGAAGTGTCTCAGGTCCTCTGCCAATTTTTTAATTGAATCATTTGTTTTCCTGTGGAGTTGTGCAAGTTCTTTATATATTTTGGATATTAGTCTCTTGTTGGAGGCATTATTTGCAAATATTTTCTCCCATTCGGTTGGTTGTCTCTATTTTCTGGATGTGAAACCCTTAAGTCTTTATCTCCCTTTGAGTTTGGTACACTCTCCTACAGCCACAGTGCAGTTACTGAAGTTGGAAAATGTAAAAACAGCACAACACAAAACAGTCCATATTCCCAGTGCTCCCATTGTTACTATTTTTTTTTTCTGGGCCAGGATCCAAGCCAGGGTCATGCTTTGCATGTCATTGTCACATCTCTTTAGTGTCCTATCTCTGGAACAATTCTCAGCCTTTCCTGCATAAATGCTGTCAACAGCTGCTTCACAAAAGTTCCACACCTGGCCCCCATGCTGAGTTTATCATGTTTCTTGTGCTAAGATTCTGGTCATATGGCCCCACTTCCCCTGGAGAACAGCTTCCCTCAAAACAAGAACCACTCAGGTGGGGCCATAGGGTGGGCAGGTGGTGGGCTGACCTGTGCGTCTCCTCCTCTCTGACACAGGCAGTACGTCCGGGACACTGTTGTGGGCACCATGGGCCTCAAGGCCACGGGTCGGTTCTGCACAGTGGCCAAAGCAAGGGGGCTACGAGCCTGCAGGTGAGTGACACCCCCATGCCCAGAACCCCAGGGAAGGTGGCAGGTCTCCATGTTGATTTCCCCCTCCTCCATGGCAGAGGGGAGCTGAGAGACACCATCCTGGACTGGGAGGATGCCCTGCCTGACCGAGACCTCACCCTCGCTGATGAGGCCAGCAGGTCTGACCCCCAGAGGATCCCAGGGTGGGGTGCATGGGGAGCAGGGCAGAAGCATAGACAGCTCCAGCACAGGGCAGGGGACTCCAGCTCAGAGGTGGAATCAGGAAAGGCTCCCAGGAGGAGGGGGCCTAAATCCTCTCTGGGCCTTGCTTTCCCTATAATAATGGTGGCCGCTGTGTACTGAGTGCTGTCACACACCTGGCCCTGGGGTTCTCACCATAGCCCATAATGTGTGCTGCACTGAGCCCATTTTACAGGCAAGGAAACTGTAGCTTTAGCAAGGTGACTCCTCTATCCAGGAAGTGACTGGACCAGGATTCTAACCCAACCACATCAACTTTTCCCAGCAGGGTGGGAAGGTGGCTCTGGCAAAAGGGAAGGGGCAGGGGCACGGGCAGGATTCAGGGCAGCTTGACCTCCCAGGATTTGAGACAGTGCAAGGGTTGGAGGCTGCCGCCCCCCAGCCTCATGAGGTAGGAGGAGGGCTGTACAGACTCTTGCAGAGGGACTCAGACTAACCTGCCTCCTGGTTCCAGGACCGCAGACCTGTCCATCACTCTAGGCACATCCCTGCAAATCCGGCCCAGTGGGAACCTGCCCCTTGCCACCAAGCGCCGTGGAGGCCAGCTAGTTATCATCAACCTTCAGCCCACCAAACATGTAAGTATGGAACCCACTCTTGACATCCCGCCCCCAGACCCTGAAGAGCCCTCTGTCTCCGCCTGACCCATCATCACCCCTACAGGACCGCCATGCTAACCTGCGTATCCACGGCTATGTAGATGAAGTCATGACCCGGCTCATGAAACACCTGGGCCTGGAGATCCCGACCTGGGATGGCCCCCGCGTGCTAGAGAGAGCGCTGCCACCCCTGCCTCGTCCGCTGGCCCCCAAGCTGGAGCCCAAGGAGGAGCCCCCCACCCAGCTCAACAGCCCAGAGCCCACCAGCCCTAAGAAGGAGCCCACAGCTGAACCCCCCACCCAGCACAATGGCTCCGGGCCTGCCAGCCCCAAAACAGAGCTGCTAGACAGACCTGCCCCTCACAGGGCCCCCAAAAGGGTAAAGGTGGAAGTAGTTCCCAGCTGACTAGGGGACCCAGGGTGGGCGGGGCTTTCTGTAGAAATGTTCTTTCTTATGGTCTCACTTTGTTACTTGTCTCTGTCCTGGGGGAGAACTCAGGGTGCTGGGAGCTATGATCCAGGCCCTGGGGCATACTTGCCCTCCCCATTGGGACTCCTTTGGCTCTAGGGGCCTCTGGTGGGGTCCTGAGGAGGAGTATCTCCACCTTGAACCTTGACCTTGGAGCTCACAGTGCAGGTACCTGTTCCTCTCCCTAGCCTGAGCCCCTGACTCATGATGTTCTGGGGAGGTGTGGCCAGACCCCTCCCTCAATTTTTGGCCTAAATAGGAATTAATTTTCTCTGCCCCTGTGCCCTTGTATTCCCCACCCCTGCCTCCCCCAAACCACCTTCACAGTTGCTCCAGGAGGGAAGGGAGGCAGAGCCACCATCTAGGAGCCAAACTTCATGATGGGATAGACAGTAGAGGCTTGCACTGCCTTTGGGGCTGGAGGGAGAAGGGTGGTTCCATCTGGCTCCTTCCAAGTTTCCAGAAGTCTTCGATGCAATAAAAGCAGAACTTCTTGCATCTGCACCTATTTAATGTCCACAACCTTGCACCAGGGGGCAGGAGTTTGTAGTCCCTTCGTCCCCTGGGACACCAGCCTAGGTTTCTATGCAGTCCAGGCCTGGGGTCAAAGGAGGGCCATACCAGCAACTGGCATTTTTTAAATGCTCAGTTTGTAATTATATACTTATTTGCATGGTTTTTTAAAATTTGCCCTGGTTGGGGGGTGGGGGGGTAGGAGGGACCACTTTAAGAGCACAGGTGCAACTGGGCTCCATCCCTCCCCAGCTGTGACTTCGGGCAGGTCCCTTTATTTGCAACTCCTCAGTAAAATGAGCAGGGTTAGCAGCTTGGCCATCCTGTACCTCTGCGGAGGCCCCTGAAGGGCTGTCCTGGTGCTCCTGGCGTACCTCAAGCCCCGCACCCCGCCTGCCACTCTCCAAGGTGCTGAAGATGCACCTGGCTCGTTCCCATCCACTTTTCCAGCCTGGGTATTCAAGGGTTCCCCCACCTCACTCACCCATCCTGGGCAAGCCCAGCCCCTCCTTTTGGGGGTTGGGAAGCCCCAGACTCCCATTTATCTCCCACCCCATTCTGCCTCCCCACTAGCCGTGTTTTGTCAAAATATTTTATTAAGGATCTCAGCAGTCTTAGAAAAGGGTGGGAGGTGGCTGTGGGCCATGGTCGCCTTGAAGTTCAGAACTCAGCCCATGCTCAGAGGCCCGGGTCCCTGCAGTCTGTCTTGGCCGATTCCTCCTCCCTGTGTGTGAGGGACAGGGAGGAGTCCCCAGGCAGGACAGTTGTTGGGGGAAGTGGGTGTGTGTGTGTGTGTGTGTCCCCAGGCAGGACAGTTGTTGGGGGAAGTGGGGTGTGTGTGTGTGTGGGACAGTTGTTGGGGGAAGTGGGTGTGTGTGTGTGTGTGTGTGTGTCCCCAGGCAGGACAGTTGTTGGGGGAAGTGGGGTGTGTGTGTGTGTGTGTGTGTGTGTGTCCCCAGGCAGGACAGTTGTTGGGGGGAGTGGGGTGTGTGTGTGTGTGTGTGTGTATTTCTCGGGCTTTATGGCCCTATGGTTGCCCTGTGTCTGACCCTCAGTTTCTGCACATATGGGTCCCTGGGTGTGTGGAGCTGTGAGTTTGTGCATCTCCATCCTGGCATCTCTGCAGAGGTCTCTGCCTCACCTCTGATCCTGCGCCTGCAGCTGTCCACTGCAGCACCCTGAGCAGAGGGGCCTGAGGGCACATCAGGGTGCTGATCACAGCTCCTCCCCCACTGCCTCCAGCCCCATGCGCCCCGGGCTGAGCGCTGGCTCAGGTGAGGCCCAGTCCAGCAGGGTGGCTCCGCTCAGCGCCTCTGTCAAGTTGCCAGGGACCAGGGTAGAGTTGTCCAGCTCCTCCGTCGCGTTGTCTAGAGCCAGCGTGTCCCTGAATTCCCAGTCCATCTTGGGGCTTCCTGGAAACCCTTCCTGGGGTGAGCCAGCCTCAGGCTGGGGTCCTGGGGCCTCGGAGCCTGGCATGGCGTCGGGGGCCACACGAGAAGCAGCGTCGTTGTGTAAAGTTCTGGAGAAAACTGAATGAGGGTTGAGGGTTCATGAGGGATGGGGTGGGGGGCCTGGGGCCCCTTCTTTCCTTACCTCCCAGCCTCAGGGAGCAGTTGTAGGGGGGGGCCCTTCCTCCTCCCCCAAAGGTCCAGCATGGGATCTTGGGGAGCCAAGGGGATTGTGCCCACAGTGCAGCCCAGAGGGGTTTTGAAGTCCTAGTGACCCTGGCCCTCTTACCTCGCACAGGTGTGAAGTCTCTGGGGCTCTCGGCTTTGTTGGGGGCAAAAGGGCTGATGGAGGGGAGGACGATGAGGGCGAAAGAGAGCAGCAAGACCTGCCAGAGACAGGTGGGGTCACCCCATCCCTCCCCCACCCCTGTGAGCACACCCATCTCATAGGCAGGTAAACTGAGGCCCAGAAGACTGGATTGTGCTTGAGCTGGGGCTCAGCTATGCTATGGACATTCGGCTCCACCTCCACCCTCTCCTGCAGGCTCCTCTGTCAAGGCCAGTGACCCTCTTTATCCTGGGAACCATCAGAACTGGGGGTAGGACTCACCGCTATGCAGGTGCCGGCCTGGGCTGACTTGCTGGTGGACTGGACCACAATAGCCTGGAGTTTCTTCAGCTGCTCCAAGAGGGACCTTAGTGGAAATGAGCAGCCTTGGCTGAGCCCCACAGGCCTCCCCATCCATTTTTGGGGTCCCCAGCCTGGCTGATATCTGAATTATGTCCATGCCTCAGGCCTTGCTGCTCTTACAAGTCTTAGACCCTCCCCACTTCCATAACTCTCCACTGACATCCCAATCACTTCTCTTACACCCCATATCCCCTGTCCAGGCCTCCATGATTGCTCACCTGAACACCAGCCCCACATTTCTCTCTGGTCTCCCCCAGGCCTCTCCTGGACCCCCTAGGGTTCATGCTTCCCTTTATAGGTGAAACCCTCACCCCTTGGTCTGCCCTGCCATCACAGAAGCTGCCCCTCACCATTATCCACCTATCTTGTGAGGGACTGTGGGGGGCAGCTCCCCATATCCTCTGCCCTGGCTGGACCAAGACTCACAGGTTCTGCTTCTCGAGATGCAAGACTTTCCTCTGAAGCTCCTGGTTCTGGGCAGTGCAAGCTGACATCCTGCAAGGATAATGTCACAGTGACATTCAGATTATGCCTGTCACCAACTACCCATCCCTATCACATCTTCCTGTGAGCCCTCCCTTTACAGACAGGGAACCCAAGGCCAAACAGAGGAAGTCACTCATACAATCACCCTGGCAAGTCTGTGACAGGGCCAGAATTTGAGCCCAAGTCTTTCTGACTCCTAGGTCCCCGGAGCTTCATTTCAGTCTCATCCCCCAAGATTGGGGATGGAATGCCAAATTCAGGCAGTGATGCTTCCAGAAGATGGAACATCAGGGCAATCGGGAGTCCAAAGAGACTGAGTTATAATTCTCATCCTGCCCGTGACCTTAAGCCACTAAGTTCTTTGACCTCAGTCCCTTTGTTGATAAAATAGGATTACAATTACATAGTTCATGGAGTGGTTCAGAGAATAGCATGAAGTAAAGTTGACTAGGCGCTTAGCAGATTGTGTATGAGGAACAAGACAATGACGATCATCCCATCAAGAGTCCTGGGGTCCAGCCTGGGGACCATACCTCTCCCATTTGCATACATCTGTGAATGTGGTATTGACCTAGACCACTTGGATATAGAGTTAAAATACTCAAACCATGACATGAGACTGGGTTGGTCCCCATATTGCAACCAGGAAGAGAAGAAATTCCCTCACTGAAAGGTCTTCCTTCTAAGTAACTCATAAAATAAAGAAGAATTAAATTAGGGAAGACCTGAGGACCACGTGGTAATGACAATAGTGAAAATCAAAATGCATGAGATGCAGCAAAGGTGGTGCTGAGGGAAATGTATAGCCTTAATTCAGCTCAAGGAGCAGAACATGCACATTTAAAAACTAGTAAACAACAGAATAAACTCTCCCACAAAAACAAAACAAAACAAAACAAAAAAACCATCTAGGAAAGACATAACAAAACAGAGTAGAAATGAAAGAACTAGAAAAGAAGAATATAGCTGTGTGGAAGGAAAAGCCAGAAATCCATACTATGAACGGAATAGTAAAATAGACAAACCTCTGGCTACACTGGTCAAAAGATAAAAAAGAAGGCACAAATAGACAACATGAATTACTAAGATGGCATAACTGTAGATGGATCAGAGGCTTTAAAAATAATAGGAGAGTATTATAAACAATTTTATGTCAATAAATTTGAAATGAGCAACTTCCCAGAAAAATATGACATTCCAAAACTGACTCAGGAAGAAACTGAAAACCCAAATAGACCTGTAACATTCCATAAACGTCATTCTTGGTAAAGTCTGGGCAGCACTGAGGACCAGTGATCTCAGACAGGGAAATAAGCATCCCTCCCACCTCAGGCAGACAGCTGGAACAAGATGGGTAATACCTTCTCCTTTCTTGGCACCACATATTCTAGGAGATAAAGGGACCCTGAAATCCTTTCTCTGTGCAATCCCTAGGCATATTCCCATCCTTGCAATTCACATGAAAAATGGTCCCTCAGAGAGGGAATTTTGTCAGGCCCTAAAAACTGTGACCTTAGCTCTATTATATACCCACCCCCTCTTCCTCATGAGCCAGCCTTACCGAGTTTCCAGGCCATCAATATATTCCTTCTTCTTTTTCCGGCTTTCTTGGGCTGACTGTTTGTTCCGGATTTTGCGGCGGATTTTTTTCAGCATTCGCTCCTCATACTGCCGGGAGACATAGGGAGGAGATTGAGTCAGGCTGGAGGGTCCACTCTGTTGTCTGGACCCCACAACTTCACTCCATTCTCTTCTAATGGGGACCATTCCAGACCCAGGGACCAGGGGCAGACTCCTGATGACTTGAGGGTCCGCTTTCCTGCCCCTAAATTCTTGCAGTCCCTAAGAAGGTCCTGGGTGCTAGATTCTGGTAATCTTCCCAGCTTCCATTGCCAGTTGCTAACCAGCCACTAAACTTCATGGTGCAATAGCACCACCTTCTGGCATTTCTGGGAGCAGCACTTTTATGGGGCTAGTTGTTATCAACACTGAGGAATGACTTCCAATAGGAATGGTAAACTCAGGTTACTAATGGGTGAACAGGTGGGTAGGGACTGCAGGGAGGTGAAGAACCCCACTGAATTGCTTTTGGATGATTTTCCTGGCTCTTGTGACAGATACACCTAACATTCTAGTGTGGGAGGCCTAAAGGTGACACTCATGGGCAGGCAAGCTATAGGATAGGGGAGAGACTCCAAGCCAAGGGCCCCATGACTCACCTTGGTGAGCGGCAGCTGGGTGGGCAGGGTGATGCCTTCTTTGGCCAGCAGCTTCTTCTCGTCCTCTGTCAGCACCAGCTCCTGGCAGTGCCCACTCCCAGGTCGCAACAGGTGGGGGGCTGCCAGGTGATGCTGTTGCTATGGAAAAACCAGGGGAATTGTGTTGGGGGTGGGGAGAGTGGCAACCTCTGGGAAATATGAGAGGCATCATCAAATCTAAGAAATGATCAGTCCATCTGCTGTAGAGTCCTCACTGGCACTAGGGCTCAAGTGTCCAGCACCCATCCCTTTGACACAGCTAATTCCACTTTCAGGAATTGGTCCTACAGATACCCTCCGACATGTGCAAAAGGATGGACTTACAGGTTTTTCATTGTCTAACAAATAGCAATTTGATATATATTCATTGAGCACCTACTGCATGCCAGGCACCTTTCTGGGCTCTGCACATTCAATGCAGCACTAAAGTAGCAAAGGATTGGAAGCAATGAAAATATCCAGCAAAGAGGAAACAGGTTAAATAAGGCATGGCCTGTCTGTACAATGGAGGACTAGATTACACAGCTGTGAAATAGATGGGCTTTCAATATTATGATGTGCCGCATCACCATGATAAACTGTCAAGTTAAAATATAAAGGGTCAAAGTGTTACATAGGCTGTGCTGCTTTTTGTGTTAAACTTAAAAAAAAAAAAAAGGCATTTCTTTAAAAGAAAATGTTGGAAACTGTGGGGAGCTGGGTGTCAGGGCAACTGGATGCTTTTCTCCAATCTACTCATTTGTACTGCTGAACTTGGACTATGTGGATGCATGTTCCTGTTAAAAATTTTCTACATTAGGGGAAGCCAGGATGGCTTAGCAGGTGAAGTGCTCCCTTTGCAACCCCTGGGACCGAGGATTGAATCCTCGCCCCGGCCGTGCGGACTGGTATACTGAACTGGGATGTGCTTCCCATGTGGAAGGCTCCAGTTCAGTTCTTGACCCTCATCCCCTGGTTCTGCCCCTCGCTCGAGGGGGTGTGCCTTCCATGTGGGAGGCACCCAGCCAAGTTCCCACCCTGTGCGGCCCCAGCCCACTGGTGTGTAACGAAACCATGTCAAAAACTGAAAACTGATGACGTGCAATTATGGAGACTGCTCTGGGCCCTCCCCTCTTCTCTCTGTCTGTCAAAAACAATAAAATAAATCATTTAAAAAATGTTTTAGGGGAAGCCTGGATGGCTCAGTGGGTTAAGCGCTCACTTTGCAGCGCCGGGGACCGGGGATCGAATCCTGGCCCGGCCTGGCCCATGCGGAACCATGTGCTGAACTGGGAGCTCCCCCAGTTCATTTCTCTCTCTGTCTCTGTATCTCTCTCTCTCTCTCTGTCAAAAATAAAAATAGGGGAAGCCGGGATGGCTCAGTGGGTTGAGCGCTCACTTTGCAGCGCCGGGGACCAGGGATCGAATCCCGACCCCGGCCCGTGCGGAACCATATGCTGAACTGGGAGCTCCCCCAGTTCAGTTCTCTCTCTCTCTCTGTATCTCTCTCTCTCTCTGTCAAAAAACAATAAAAATAAATAAATAAATAAATAATAAATTTAAAAAAAATAAATAAAATAAAAAATAAAAATAAACAAAAAAAATTTTTTTTAATGTTTTAAATTAATTTTAAACTACAAAAGATAAACATTAAAAAATAATATTGTCTGGGGAAAGCCGGGATGGCTCAGCGGGTTGAGCGCTCGCTTTGAGGCCATGAGGACCGAGGATCGAATCCCGGCTCCGGCCCAGGCAGGACCCACGTGCTGAACTGGGGAGTTCCCACAGTTCGGTTCTCTAACTGTCTCTGTCTCTGTCTCTCTCTCTATCTGTCAAAAAGTAAAATAGAAATAAATATGCACTGAAG